>JAUZNJ010013370.1:0-43484 GCA_034780135.1 Jordanella pulchra
TAGCTGCAGCTGGAACAGACTTCTGTAGCTATCAACAAACCTCAGACATAACTGGTTTCATCACCACTCTCATCAGAAACAAACTCTTTCAGATTGTTTGGTTTGGCTACAAAATACGATTATCCATAGATATTCTGTTAAGATGGAGTCAGGCACTTACAAAACTTTGTGTTTCTCCTCTTTAACCACTATTTATTACATTATTTTCACACTGATTAAACCCCAGTATATAACACAACTTCCCATGAGCCTCTTGGGCGAGTGACCCTGCTCTGCTTTGACTGTGGATCTCTTAATGGGATTATCTATTCTCAGGACAGGAGAAAGAAAGGAGGAGAGAGGAGAATGGATTGAGGACAGACGTCTGACAGTAAAGCCTCTGCTGTGAAGACGAACTGAAAAAGTTAAATTAGCTGACGCAGACTTTTGGATTGTTCTGGTTCACACGTTGGCTGACCCACTGATGAGCACAGCGGCAAGTCAAACGGTTTTTCCCGTCAGCTGCCACTTTGTTTCCTTTCAGATGTTTAAAATGAATGCTCCCATGTTTCTGTAGGGGTTCCCACCTGACACAAACGGACACGGTTTATCCACCATGCTTGACAGCGACAGCGAGGAAGGTAAAAGCTAAAAGAAAGATTAATTAAAAAAACAGATCAGAGGGTGTTCTGGTCATAAGTTCCACCTGGGTTCATCTTTTAAACAGAGACGGGTCAGGAGGAACCATTTGGGAAGAGCTGGAGTGAGCTGTCCATCATAGAGCGAGTAGGCCTCAACAGGTGAGACACATCATAACAGCGCACAGTATAGAGATGTTTCAACCTTGGATTAAGTTTTCGACTTGTTTTCTAACAGTGTGGACATGACAGAAAAGGACTTGGAGGTAAAACTGCAAAACGTTTAGCATTTTTGAAGTAAGAACCAACTGGACTTCAAGTTTTCAACAAAAATCTGACCACGTTCCCAGGCGGCCTTCTCTCAGATTGCCCTGGCTTTTCGCTGCGATCAGTACACCCTGAAACAGAGGCTGCAGTCAGAGGAACACGCACGGAACCTGGCTGAAGAGAACATCCACCTGGAGCTCACCAGAGGCAGGGAGACTCTGGAGGTACAGTGTAGGGGGGGGCTAAATCACACCAAAAGGAATCCAATGTATTTTATTTGCAAACTCAACATGAAGTTGAGTAATTCACAGGTGCATTTGTATCAACCCCACCAAGTAAAAACCGTTTGTAGAATTTTCTTTTCCTGTAATCACACTAGCAGGTATTTTGGGTGTATGTCTCCACCTGCTTTATCTAGACGCTGAACATTTTTCCAACTCCTCTTAGTAAAAGAGCTCAGGCTCGGTCATATTGGAAGAAGAGTCTCTGTGAACATATAATTATATATACATTTCTACCTTGCTGAAGGTTTATTATTTGGATTTAGTTCTGAGGTCATCAAGCCTGTGAGTGCTGGAAATGAGGCCTGAAACCTGCATGAGCCGTTTTCCCAGCAAAGGTTGTTATCTTCTAAAAAAAAAATAAACTTGGCATGGAGATGTCCCCAAGGTTTACGTTATTTGCATTAATTTTTATTTAATTTTGACTTCTGTTTTGATATTAGATTTTAGCTTACGTTTGTTTTTAGTATTTGTTTGTTAGTTTTCCTTTTTTATTTTTGAAAAAAGGTTGAGCTTCAGTTTAGTTTATATCAAATAGTTTTAGTATTTTATGAAATATAACTTACATACTGAGGGAAGACTAAAAAGAAGCTTAACCCTACTATTTTCAGGATTTGTTTAAAGCTTTAAAAGCCATGCATAGTGTTCTATCGACATCCCAGATTTTTACTGATGTTGGTCTATAATAAGAAACACCAGTAAAAGTTTCCCAGGTTGCGATTAGATTAGCATGCTCTGCATATGTGCTTAAATACACAAAAGAACTTAGAAAGGGCTGTGTGTGTGTGTGTGTGTGAGTGTGTGTGTGTGTGTGTGAGAGTGAGAGAGACTGTGAGAAAGCTGGGTGTGCTTGTTCTCCTTTTATCTATGTATCTTTTATTTGATGACCTGTTTTTAAACTGTTTTTATACTGAAAAGCAATTTGCGTTTTTGCAGGCTGGAAAAGCGCTTTATAAAAAAAGTTTTATTTGATTTAAAACTTGATCTGAAGATGTAGGGATCTAGTGTATCAAGGAGAAGAAGTGTAACCGTGTTTTTCTTCAGACCTTGAAGGGCCTGTGTTTGGACAGTAAGCGCAGCAGCATCCTGCAGAGGCTGGAGTTGTCTCTGGACATCCTGGGCGGGACAGTTGAGCGGATCTCCAGCACAGCAGAGGTGCTTGGCGCCGTCCACCAGGTACATAAAGGGCTGTTTTGGTTGCTGTTAAAACGCACAGTGAACAGAACAGAACAGGACTCTACTAAATTACAGGAGTTTGCCAGAGATTTATTTACATAATGGAAACTAAAACCTTTTTATACTTCAAATTGTTGTAAAACTGTTTTATTTTATTCACGCCATAACGGGATATTTGTGGAGAATCTTATAGGAGGCTCGAGTGAGTCGTGCTGTAGAGCTCATGGTGGCTCATGTGGAGAGTCTGAGGAGGCGTCATGATAGACACTTAGCTGAGCTAGAAGAAGCTAAAAAGACACTGCAGCAGCAGCAGCTGAACTCCAGCAGGCACAGCATTAATCCCAGAATCTTCCCAGGTTTGCAACATCTCGTTTGTCCTGTAGTCTTTTTCCTTTTTATGATGCTTAATAATTAAAAAAAACTGCTATTATCTCTTACAGCAGATCCAGAAACTGATAGAAAGAGGAGAAACTCCAATCAGGTGTGCAGGTTTTGGCTTATATAAGAAATTATCTCAATGAAAACATCTTTCTTACTAAATTTGTGTCTCTATTTTAAGAGCGTCTTACGTCGAAGAGTCAGTGCATCGATCATTTCTAGCCCAGCTCAGGTAAGACGGTCTCTGTCATGAACTCTGCTATTGCTGCACCATCATTAATAACAACAATCTTCTTCTTTAAAGGAGAAGAAAAAGCGAGATTTAAGGAAGAGGACCTCCTCCTGGAAGAAGCAGTCTCCTCCACCCTTGTCTTCTTCCCTGAGCTTAGATTCTAGCAGCTCTGTCTTCACTCCTGAGGACAGCCACTTAATGGATGAAAGGTAATCTAGGAAAATATAATCTGCTGTGCTTCAGCAGCATAGAATTATGCTTAACTTTTAACAAGTTCTGTTTCAGGCAGCCAGACACAGATGGATCATGTAATCCTTCTCCGGATCTTTCTGCTCCCGGCCCAGAGAACCCAGTAACAGAGGAAGTGATTCCTTCAAATGTGCAGAACAAAAGGTACGGCCGTTTGCAGGGACCACCTCCATTACCATTAAGGCTAAAATACCCAAAATATATTCTATTTAAATGTTTTAGGACGTTTTCGAAAGACTTTGTAATTTGCATTACTAAAAATGAAATGTACCTAATGAAGTAGACTTATTGCCATTTTGTGTTTTCTTCTTAACATCCTTCACATTTCCTGACATCCTAAAAGTCTGTTAAAGGCCTGAGATGAATTTAGTATTTAGACGTTTTTATTAAAAAAAAAAAAAGATTTCATGATGGCATGCACTTTTAAAGACCCCTGACTGAGAAAAAGGCCCAAAGTTTAATCATTGTGACTGTGGATTAGTGTGATTTGCCATCTTGATACCACAATTCCACATTTATCAATTAATAGACATCTGGCTTGCCTGAATTGAATTTTCGGGCCTCTATATTATATTTATGCTCTTGAAATAATATAAGATTTTGCAGTTGCATTTATTTTCTTCAAACAATTTAATGTTTAACTGGCCCCCAGCGGTTTCATAAATAACCATTTAACTATTTAAGATGGGATCTTTTTCAGCTAATTTAAAGATTAAATAGAATGTATTTTTCCAGTATAACATTGTGCCTGTGCAATATTAGATGAATGATTTTTCTCAGGCGGTCAGTTAGTCCACAGGATATCTCATATATGCTCAGGTTTCAGTTCAGTACAAGTAAAAGATCCTCCTTTTTTTATGCTAATTTGCTTTTTGTTTGTTTTTTAAATTCCTTTATGCAGATATTTTGTTTACAGCTTATAACTGGTTGGTTTGTAGTTACAAAAATAATATTTAATTAAAGTTTTTGTGGTTATTTTTGTCAAACCTGTGCTATAATTTCTTCATTTTAATAGCCTTTGTTATAGCCTCTCTCCAGATTCTAAGCAACAAAGTCCAAAAGCCAAAGCAGCTGGTTTAAACAAAGGAAAAGACAGAAAGACACCAAGTATTCAGAGACAAATCTCTATTGGCACGTAAGTAAATGTAAAACGCTTTATTATTATTATTTTGTTTTTAAATGGAGATGTTCTACTATAATTCATGTGGAAAAATCGGCTCTGATTCCTTCAGGTATGGGTCCCCATGTAAACAGGATCCTCTGGCGGTCCGGCTGCATCGCTGCCGCTTCTACACCAACCTGCTGGTGCTCCTCTGTGTGGTGATGCTGACTTACATCATGTGGAAGCTTCATGAAGAAGAGCCTGAACCATAAACTGGAAAATTCTTCAAAGATCATTTTTAATCCCTTCATATATCTAGTTCATGAAATAAAAACCCATTTCCATTTATTTTTAGATTCTTTATTATAAATATACAAAAATCACTCGTACAATCAAGCAGTTAGTAAAAGCACAGCATACTGAAGTTAAAAACATTCATCAGACCGCTAACAGATCAGGGACTCATAAAATTACTAAACTTCAGGTTAAACATTTAAGTAGGTCCAATAGGTATCAAATTGTCATAAATCTATGTTTCAAGAGACACTTTTAATAAATAGAGTCAGTTTATATTATTAATGAGGAAACCTAAATGACAACTACAGGAAGTGACTTTATGTCCAAAGAATGTGTTCCAGCCACAGGAAAAAAATCTTGTGGTCAATTTCACACATTTATGTGATTGCATAAGCCTCACTTCAGCTACGCTTTAATATAAGATGACCACAAATAAATAAAACTGGCTTTCCACCTTACATTAAGTTATAAATAATTACCTCACCGGTATCATCAGGTCCAATTTATCTGCATTACGTTAAACAATCTCACAGAGAGTCTAAAGTCTCAATAAATACAGAGATAAATAAACAGGAATGACTTAACAAGCCGGAGGTTGAAAGTTACACCTGGCTCACAATTTCCGCATCCTCAGCCACAAACCACTGGACTGGAGTCCCGTCTGCAGCTCTCTGGAGGACCAGGTTACCCGAACCCTGAGGAAAAAGGACGTGCCAGTGTTAATCAATAAACATTGAAAGCTCTTAAATTTTTTTTTGTTTTAGACATGTTTTTAATTTCACTTTCTAAACATTAAAAAGTAAAAGACATTAGAAGTATGACAAGGAGGATCTCCCTGCCACACCACTAGAGGGCAGAATGTTCGTTTGAGTCCCAACAACATGAGCACAAATCCTGCCAGTGTAAAATAGAGCCATCAATAGAGAACCTTTTAGATTGCCTGGGATTAAAACGCTTATATGGACAGAAGATGAGGTTCAGCTGTTGCCTCTGACTTCTCAAAACATTGCTGGTTTTTAAACTCGTCGGCTGCACGTCACTTTCTACTGGTTGCAGTCACACCTTTTAATTTTCAGGGCTTCAACATCTGTGTGTTCAGTACCAACCTTTTCAAAGGGGGGCATGTGAGGTGAGGTGGGGCTCATGATGCTCTGATGTTTGCCACCGCTTGGATAGAACTTTTGCAGCTGATTCCTCTGATGCCAGGACTTCAGCTCCTCTGACACGATCTCCCGAGGCATCAGCCTGACGGCATGGTTCGGGTAGTCTTTTAACGAAGGCGTTCGGACCAGCCTGGTGTAAGGCGGAGGGGGCTTCAGGATGCTCCTCTGGCAGGGAGTTCCTCTTTGGAGATTGCGAGTCCCAGGGGGCGCAGTCGAAGCGTTCTTTCTTTTGTCCGTGTCTTGAGGCGAGAGAGGCCTGTTCTCTTTGACATTTCCAGGGCTGGACTGAGACTGGCTGGTCTTCTTATCGACGCTGCGGAGACAGGAAAGTTCCTTCTTTTGTGCCCCGAAGTGGAATCCGTAAGGCGGGGGACTGAGCTTAGGAATGTCAGTGGGTCTGTCCCTTCCAGGAGAACAGACGTAGGAGGTGGATGAGTGCTCCGAGTTGCTGTCCTCTGAACTGGACTGGTAAGGACGCGGAGGGGAGAACTCTGGAGATTGAACTATGATCTCTGGAACATAACGCTGCTGAGGCAGCCTGGTTTGTCCACGGCAGCTCTCTGTGCTCAGCCGCTCCATGTCAATAGACAACTTCTTTTTGGGAAGTCTGGAGGGAATGAAAAATAAATTATAAACTGTATGAATACCAGAAGAATAACATGGAACATGTTGAAAATACAATACAAGGATCAACTTTTTAATATAGCAATCAATTTTAGAAATTATGTTTTACAAAACAATAAAGGACACAATAACTGAAGCTGGCTTTCTATTTGATATTAAGTTAAGAGCTTATTAACATTTTTTGTTTTTGTTGCATCTAAGCTAACCTCAATCATCTATACTTTTAAATCTATAATACTGGAGGCCATGCATACTTCAAAGACGAGAATGCGAGAACAAATTTTTTCCTGGTCTGAAAAACTCATTGTCTCATAGTTATAGCTGCAGTTCTGAATTAGGAAACAAACCTTTTAATACGGATGTGATCATATTTACTCTACCAAGGTGAGTGCACAGGCACTCACTGCCGTGGCAGGTTTGTGGGGCAGAATTGACTGCATTTAATCCAATTATTTATTTCTTTTTTTTGCATTTTATCTAAACATGTGGAGTTAATGGGATATTGGGAGATGTGTTTTGAAATTTCTTCCTTTATGAGATATGAAGCTATTCATGAACCCAAATGCCCCCTATGTCTGCATAGAAATGATCAGCAAGTCATTGAATATTGTCTCAAAATTCTCTTAAGAATATGCTCAATTATAGAAAAGTCATCAAAGACAAGAGCCTGGTGCAGTGCACACATGTTTTTAGGCTTATTGCATGTTTATTTTGGTCTTTATACCTGAAGGACTTGGAGTACTGTCGGCGTACGAGCAGCTCTGGAGTAGAGGGGGCGCTGGTGGACTGGTTGTTACGCAAAGTAGAGTTCCTGACAAACTGTGTGAGGGGAATCCTGCAGCTTTCTGCAGACAGCTGGGCTCCTGCTGGACTACTGCACACAATCAAACAGGAACAATCAGCAAAGCATTGCCTGCTATAAGAAATCTAAGGATGTTTTTTTACTGTAATGTAATTTCATTTAAAACAAAGACCACCCTCAAACTAAAAAAAAAAAACATGTTTATAGCGTAACACTAAGCTTGTACTTGATGAGATGTTTTAAGACATCTGTTTCTTACCTAGACCTGCTTCTGCTGGCTGACTGAGGTTTTGTTGCTCTATGGTAAGGTTGATCCAGACTGGACTCTTTCCATGGAGAGTTCTGGATTGGAGAGCGTTCATACTGCACAGCCGCCTGGCCTGAAGACTGATGGGGTGACTGCAGAGGGTCTGAATTGGAAGTATCTGACACTGGAGGTGAGAGCGGGCAAGACGAATCTATGTCTTGAAAGAATACAAAAAACCCGAAAAGTTTTCATCTTATGCAAAGAAAAAAAAAAATCAAGATACGAAACACTGGAATAAAAGTTCAGCTCAATGAAATGTCTGAATCTTTCCTCAATTTCATTAAAAAAACACACTGAGCTTTAAAACTTCATACTGTTTGTGTTTATTTCAAAGTGTGTTTGTGCAGTGTGCTATTACCGTAGTCACACGTGTGTAAAGCCAGTCATACATGTTAACTCACCATCATCCAGAGCCACCACATCAGAGAGGGAGCTGTCATCAGAAGTATCTGTGGAGAACAATCACACATGTCAAACTGTAATCATACCCCTGCATTATATAGATTGTCCTCAGGGGGGCAGCAGCGTCACTCACCTTTACTTGGGCTGCTTGAGATGGAGATGCAGGGGGAATTACACTCACTCTTGATCCTGTGCTGGAAAACTGCCTCCTGCAGATCTTTCACTTTCTTCTCCTCCCTCTTGCACTGCTGCAGCCGGCTCTTCTTCTGTGGTTTACTGAGATTCTCCTCGAGGGAGAGCTTTCGGGCCGCCTCGTAAATCTGTCGCTGGACCGCCAAGTCAGTTTCCAACGCCTGTAACTCTGAGTCCTAGAAGAAAGAGAGATATGGAAAGTTGCTGTTTCTTCTCTTAGCCCATCCACAGTGAGGACTGATGAGGTGGCAGTTGGTACCTGTTGGTCCTGATGGATCAGACCTTCATCCAGCTTAAAAGACGCTCCGATCCTCCTCCTAACCCGAGGTGGCTTCTCATCAGGCATCAGAGGAAACTCTGAGGGGAATGAGCCTGTCAGTTCCTGTGTGACCAAAACAGAGCAGCTGATTACAGAACGAAAAAAAGTGTCACATTTAGGAACGTTTCACATAGAGAAAATAATAATTAGCTAACACTAAATTATTCCCTGAATCTACAGGGAGTCACTTACCGCCTCCCTGATGCAAAGTTTTCGTAGCTCCAGCAGGCAGAGCTCCAGACGTTCTTCCAGAGATTGATGCTTCAGTTTCAGGGCTCTAGTGTGAGTGGTCAGGTCCTTCACCGGAGAGGTAGGGCTGTCCGGACCTGAGGCAATTACAAATTAAATTCAGACAAAGCTGCATCTATTGTCTGACCTCCTGTAACAATAATGGAGATGTCTCCACACACTTTCCACATATGGAAACTCAAATTTAAACCATTCTTTTAAATAGCTCAATCTCAGTGAGATTAGATGAAGAGGGGCGAATACAGACCAAGGTAACACATGAATATATTTCATTTAGGCCAAAAATGTTAAAGAACTCAGAGGTTGTTTTTAAAGCATCAAGGTTTAAAAAAAGCAAGTATCAACATTTTATTCTGTTTCTTTGCGTGTTATAGTTGAATAGAAAAAATACAAAATGACACAGATGACACAATGAATCATCTGTCATTAGGATGAAAACTACTTGATTTTTAATTGACAAAATTTTTGTCTTCTTCTAAAGGTTTGGTGTTTTCATGTGTTCTAAAACCTACAGTTATATTTACATTTATAGTTATTTTATCATAAAACATTATAGGTCTCCTGACAATTTTAAATACGTCCCTTCTCCAACACACCTGAAACTGAACCAACAACGACACATTGGACTGGATTTCACATCCCTGTTTTAGATGAAGAAAAACAGCCCCACAGCATGCTGCTGCCACCACCGTGTTTCATTGTGGGGGAAGGTGTGTTCAGGGTGATGTGTGCCATTATTTTTCTGCCACACATCATTCTATGTTGGGTCAGTCTGACCACAGGGGAACCAAGACTTTTTCGCAAGCTGCACACATGACTTTATGAGCTTTTATTTATTTATTTTCTGTTGTTTTGACAATGGCAACCAAAAAGTCCAGATTTGTAGAATTCCCAGGGATCCTGTTCACATAGTTTCCCACCTGAGCTGTGGATCTATGCAGCACATCTTAATGGAAGGAACAGTCCTCTGACGTTAAGGATGGTATTTTATAAGCTATCAATGCTTTAAACCTCTTTAAAATTTTATCTCCACAATGACTGTTGTCTTTCTTGGTCTTCTGGAAGTAATTTGATCACTAATGTTCTCCAATTTAAAACCTTAGAGCTTCAGCTTGAATTACACTAAGATCATAACACAAGCATGTTTACTTTATCGACTAACAATAAGACAACTGGTTGCGCTCCAGATTTATTTTGTAATAAAGATTTTTCAGAACCATACATCCTTTTCCTAACATCCTACAAGGTTTTCCTACCCCAGATGCACTTTTACATAAAATACATTAAAGTTTGCAGTTGTCACTTGATAACATGAAACAGTTGACTCATAACCAGTAGTAATATCGTGTCTTATTTCAAAGTTTCTGCCTTAATGATGTTCATCACGAAGTGTGTCAGTCAGATGCTGTGCTGATACTGGTTTCCTCTGTGGCGTCGTCCTTACCGGAGTGCAAGATAATTCCACTGTCTGTGTCGCTGATCTCCTCTTTGCTCTCAATGGCCGTCATCATGACCAACAAGTTCTTCTGATCACCTATTAAGATAAGCAAAGGAAACTAAAATGAGAGACATGAGACGGCTCCCTTTAGAGACCAAATATCCCTCCTCTGTTCTGCCGCCACATGGCTTCAACTCTTCTCCCTCTGCTGTTTTACTAAACAAAAGCAGATGACTGGCGGGTGTTCTTTTTACACCCTTGTCTCTATCTCCCACCTCTAACCCCCGCCCCCCCCTTTCATTTTCTCTCCCATGCTCAATCACAATAGCAGCAGACCCCCGTGGTTGACTCGGCACATGTGCAGGGGTTAATCTGAATCGTGGTGCCATGGTTACGGGGCACGGGGCGACTGGCCAGGAGAGCGTGTCAGCGCAAGTCGTGTCATGGGGCGTTTAAACCCCCCCCACAAAAAAAAGAAGCAGATGGCAGTGGGAGTGACCTCCCCCTCCTCCTGCTAGGGACTGCACCTGTTCCCCCTCCATCCACCCATCCCTTTGCTCCTATTCAACCAGTGTCCAGAGAATCCTCTAGGGGGGCTTTGAAGTGGAAGAATGTCTCAATGCGTGTCCTCATCCACTTGGCGTCACGTCACAAGATCCCTGCACGGCACAATGCTGCCCGTTTCGCCTAAAACACTCTGCAGGGTTTGTGTTTGTGTCCCGCTCTGCTGCCTTGTTGCTCCTCAGACAACATGTGACTGGTAATAAGCAAGAAACGGCTGCTAAGTGAGGCAAGAAGAGCAGAAAAACAAGAAGAACAACAAATCTGCTATATTCTGAAGACCTGAAGGCAGGAATGGATCCTATGTACAGATTAGAGAGAAGAAGCACACATAACGCCATAGTTCTTAAACCTTTAAGCTTTTGACCCACAAAGCAACAGATAAAACCCTACTGGTTTCCATAGAGTCTGAGGTAACAATGAAAACAATATTAAAACCTTTTTTTTTTTCTTAAGGACTACTAAACTGATTAGTAACATTTCAAAAGGAACTCTAAAGGCCACAGACTTGTTGAATTGGGACCCCAGGTAGAGTCAGACTAAAAATAGCAAAAGATAAGCGTGTCCAAAAGAAGAGCCAGCTCTAGGCATGAACAAACTCTTTTGATGCTCCTGATCTTTAAGCCAGACACGGGCCTCACTGCGTGTTTAACTTCTACTGCTGATTAAAATAAAATACACACTTCGGGTTACTTTTAAAGTTTTGCTCTAACAATGGCCATTATGATCACTGTAAGTGCATATTACAAAAAGCAGATTTTGTTCTGTGGTTCTTTGTAAAAAACAATGAGCTAACTCACCTCCTGCTCGTCAGACCAGAGCGGTATTTTAAATGAACTTTAACTTGGTTGCTCTCATTTTTTTAATAACAAATATAAAGTGACTAATGTGAAACTTAATTAAAAGCTATTTTGTGGGATGCGTAATTGTAATTTTTGGCTTTCAATGACACCATGAAACTAATGAATATAAATGGATAATAAAGCAATTTAAAAAGGCTTGTGGACTCAACTGGAAGACGACTCCAATCTGTACTTAGTGCCCCAGCAAGTTTTGTATTCCCTCTGTTTAGAGGCAGTTTAAAAGTCTGCTTCATCATGTTTTCCTGTTAATACAAAGCACAAAGCAGCTTTCACCTTAATATCAAATCAACAAACCCAGCAGGGGAAACAAACACAGGATGGGAGGTAAGTTGACACAGAGGCAGACAGCATATAAAGCCTCAGTCGCTGAGGATTCAGCCTCTAATCTCTATCTCCTGTCTGAACTGCTGTGTTTGGAGATTGATATCAGGCCCTTTCCTGTAAAGATGAGGATGACTTAGAGCCTGTGTGAGTCAGGATATTACTGTGCATCCCGTTGCTCTCACCCATTCAGAACACCAGCTCATGTGAACTGACACATTATGAGTAGCAATGAGGCAAATGCTTGAGTCAGTAAAACAACTCTGTAACAAAAGACCTGTGTCAACCCCTTGGAAATCTGCTGAGGCCGCAGTATCTGCAGCTAACGCCGGGCCCGCGCCGAAACAAGAGACAGGAACTATTTGGAGCTGTAGGCGTACAGTTTTCGGGGGGAATGTTGCACTCACAGACACATGGCTCCATGTTGCAGCAATCTAAAAAAACAAAAGACGTAGACATGAACCAGGCCACAGGCTGGGTAGTGTGGGATTCACCCCACTTACACCTCATAAGTGTCTGAAGAGTTTCACAAGAGTTTGTGGTCGGAGGGTCTGGGCTGAGTCGGTTGGTGGGTGGATGGATGGGTTTGGGGGTTAAACTTGTGCTCAGAGATGCAGCTTATTGCCAAAAACACTGATTCTGATTTGTCATAGAGTTCATAAGAACCTGAAACTGGAAGAGTGTTGAAATTATTCTGGGGGTTAGAGCCAAAAACAACCATCAAAAAGAAAGAAACAAACAGTCTGGGTCTTGTGGGAACTAGTGGTGATAGGACTGTCTCCACCCTGCAGACCCGACTGATAGACTCCCAAACATCTTAATTGGTGGGAGAGAACCATCATCGCTAATGATGAGTATCTATAAACATGTGAGAGGGTGAAAGCGCCACCCATTCTCACTGATCTACCACGGGGTAACATCTACGGAAGTTACTGTTTATGACAAGACATCATGATGCGTATTTACTGTCTCCTACACTTCCCACACCGCCCATTCCCATGAGCCCCTTGGAGCTGCGGACCGCTGGATTGCAGCCACCACTCTGCTCATTACCACTGTGGTCGGGCCTGGAATTACCAACGGGGACCAGTCTTGCTGAGGAAACAGCGAGGCTCACATGAAACCAGATCCGGGCCCTGTTGGAACCCTATCATTAAGATTTTCCTGCTGAATGCTGATACTATGCGAGAAAACCCAAACGACTTTACAGCTTGCATTTTTATTTCAGTCTGACGGAAAGCCAAAATCCATTCAGCAAAAAGGGGATCAGAGTATGTGCTACTGAAAGAGAGAAGAGCACCAATGTGAGGCAGCAGCAGAGAAAAGGGAAGGAGGTTATAAAAGAAATTGAAAGGAAAGGAGCCGTTTGGAAAGATATAGAATGGAAATGCAGCAAAAAAGGCAAAAAGGACAAGAGAGTTGGCAAACTGTTGCTCTGAACAGCCAACAGCAGTAATAATTAAGCATCATGACAGCCTCCTCCCAGCCAGTGAAGGCCATATGCTCTACAGACCGCTGTCACAGCTCAATGAAAAGAGCCAATAAAAGACTGGCTTCATTGTTCTCCAGAGGCGAAGGGTCCTGGCTGTGGATCGAACCACCTTGTCCCTCTACATGGATGTCATTTCTGACGGCTCTGGCAGATTGGTTGTTTAGCTCATCGGCTGGATGGAGTTACAGCCTATCACAGTCAAAAAAGACAAGAGAGGTAGAAGACTCCAGAGGTAACAACAAGAGCACAGAGGTGTTATCCCCAGCACCTCAGTAACTCTTCCTGTCTGATTATAGGTAGAGTGGCGAAAATTTTGTTTATTCTGCTGCTGAGGAGGAAAACGGCAAAAACAAACCAGTCTGTTGCTCCACAGGATTTCTACAAAGTGAAAACACCCAGATGTATCCGGAAGATAATAACCAATACATATAGGGTTTATAAAAAATTATCATTAAATGCAATACGAGCATAAAAAACAGTATTATGAAAAATAATTTGGAGTGGGTGAATCTGATTTATTAGATAATGACTGCATCTCATTTAGTTTCTTCCTAAACCTTGTAGGTATGCAGATAGCAAAACATGGACTGTCATTCCTCTGCTGTATATCAATACATCTTTATGCGCAGTTGTAAATATTTCGTCTAACTTGTTTCATGTTTGCTGTTTTCTATAAAGAAAGTGTGAAAACGGACGTTTTTCTAACTGAGCAACAAAGAAAATGCTGCAAAGCGCAACAATTAAAGCTCAAATAAAAACAGTCTTCAAGAGATAAAAACAGAATGTGGTATAAACTATAGATCCAGTGTGTTTATATACCAGGAGGATGAATTGTACCGACTTAAAGCTAATCTAATCCAGTCTGTGGATTTAGAAATGGCTACAAAATGTGAACAATAACTTCCTCATGACTGCTGTTAGCCTTTAATTTAGTTAAATTCACGCATTGCAAATTATTCAAACACTCATACTTCAGTCCTCTATGCAAGTTTATTTCGAAGACATAAAAGGATTTTAAACCACCAATGCATTTTTCTTTAGAATAAATTATTAATATTTCTGATCATCAGCAACTTTTAACAATCTTAAACTTTCCTCGTCCTTTGTATGAATTCTTTTAATGTTTTTTTTCCATTCACGCGCCTGTTGTAATTGTTTTTTAATCCAAAGAAAATACTTAGGACATACCTGGAGGTTTGTGTTGCTCTCAACTACAGCATCTCCTCAGAGGCCGAAGCAGTTTTGAATACTTTCTCAGGTCAGATGTGAGAAGCGCTTGGGACATCTGTTCAGGACCGCTCCACTTTCATATGGGGGGTAATCGGTAATAACTTTGACAAAATAATAATTGAACATATATGATCCTCGTTTATTATTTTCTCTTATTTTATTTGTTTTATTTTTATACTTAATTTAAATATTTTGCTTTGAATTAACTATATATAATACATATATCATTTTTTATTTAAACTATACTCCCCGAGCTGTTGTTTTAAATGGTTTCTTCCAGCTCTGGTAACTTCCCAGGCACGCGTCAGTCTGTGAAAGAGAGGGAGGGGGGGCTTTTAATTTAAAGATGGGTACAAAAGCACAGCAGTGGGGTTGAGGTAGTCACCTTTTTTTTTCTTAAAAAAAAAAAAAGAAACCAAAACGGACAGCTGGCCAGTAAGTTGAGGGAAACAATGAAGCACTAACCTCGTTTCTTTACCACGGAGTCGAATAGTTTATGTAAACAAATGCAGCTTACATTGCTCGACTCGAATATTTAATTTAGATGGTATACTAAAATAAATAAAGAAAAAAAAAATCAAGTTACCTGGAAAGAAAAAATCATTAACTTTATTAGGATAGTTTTTTTTCTCTTTTTATGGCTTTAAGTGAACCAGTTCATTTCAGGTCAGTTTTAGGGTGTAATTAACAAATGCACTCAAAAGCTGTTTGTTTTCAATTGGTCCTTGGTCAGTAGGAGCAGCATGTACCTGATAATCAATAAGTGTAATGAAAGTATTAGTGAACCCAGGACAGAGCAGCTCCACCTGGACCAATATCATTTCTGTAAGCATTCAAATCACCTTTATTAAACATCCCAACAAAAATGTGATCGTTTTCAAGTTACAGAGTTTTACAATCCAATAAATTTGACTTTTTAGTTGCATGTAACAAGGGGCAATTATAAATCACATAAAGTAAGTCAAGCGGAGATTCATCTTTCAAAATATCCTTAGTAGATCGTCCCCCGCTGATAGAATCCTGGAATCATTCAAATGCTTTTTAATGTTATGGTTTAGAGCTATTAAATATATGCTAGTAAATAAATGTAGACTTTTATATAGTTTATTATTCTGATATATTTTTTTAAGATTCAGAAGGCCTGGAAATATTTAATGATTAATGCAGGATGGATCGCAATATTAAACATTAATTAGTGTTATATCATTTTGTTCTGTAGAAAACTTAACTATGGAAGCTCACGTCTGGCCTTTTAAAGAAAAAAAAGAACAAGTGAATTTCATAACTAAACTGTTTAAAAGTGCAAAAATTCAAAGTAACCTTTGACATTAAAAGTCAGAATTATGAGATTTAAGTTTATAATTTCAACATTCAAAGCTAGAATTATGTGATTCAATCATATATGATAGCATCAAATTCCTAGTTATGATATTCACTTGGTAACTCTTTAAATGTAGAGTTCAGTCACAATCATTAGATATATATCGCGTGTCCTGAGTTTACCATTAATATACTAAAACAAAAATACCTAAAAAACAAATTCAACCCACAGCTGGAGGTTTCTGTGACTATCCAGAATGTCTTCAGTGTTTTAACCAGACCCTTGGGCATTTCTAGCTTATACAATCCTAAAAGCCTCCAGCAGATGGCTTGTCCTTTCTCCTCTCTACCCACGATGGAATGAAAAGATTAGCTAATTAAACCAAGTCCTACATCCCTGTGAAAACACTCCTCTGGGACAGGAGCTGCCTGCAAATCAATTCTCCTGAGCTTTGAATGGCTCTGGTACAGAAACAGATCAGTCCAAACCATAAAACCTTTTATTTCCACAGCACACAAGCAGATAAACTACAAACCAAAAGTTGTGACACAAACAGGTAAACCAACCTGCATTTTTACAAAGCTGAGGGGGGGGGGGGAGTCATACTAGTACAAAATAGTGACGTTTTGTTTGTGAAAATATTTGTTCATACTTTTAATGCAAAGGAACTGACCTAAATGATATGATAATTTAAAAATGAAACACAGGAAAAATTATGTTGGAACAGACATAAAAAAACATAAAAAATATTCAGCATCAGAACATTATTGCCTTCACCCAGCCGATAATAATCCATGATTTTTATTTAAAAAACAAACAAAAAAAAAAGGTTTTTTTTTAGTTTTTTTTTAATGGCAAAACTTTAGTCTGTACATATAAACTCCAAATTGAAATGACCAGTAGATGATCAAATGTTGGATTAATTCTGGTGTCTCTGGTATTGTTTTGTAAATATTGCTGAGTAGGCAGTGTTTTTAGGGCCACAGTGGTGAGAGGCTGCACTGGCTGATGGCAGCAGTTCAGGGCTGCTCAAACGTCTGTGTGCGCCTCAGGTTTTCCCTGACACGGACAAATTCTGGGATCTTCTTCTGGTTTTCCCGCTGCCTTATCTCCTCCTGCTCATACTGTAAAACAGAGGACAATAAGAGCAATAATTGAATTGGAAACATTGAAAAAAGGAAAAGAACTTTACCATTAATTTTGGATGAGTAATACGAAAATTGTAAAGTACTTCATATGGATTAGTTTGGGCAGAGCAACACAAAGTAGAGGATAATTATGGAGTGAAAGGAAAACATTTTCCAGTTTGTCAAATATATCTATTTATATCCTGAAGGACAGCTATAACTCTTTCTGGGTATGACTGTCAGCCCTGCACATCGGAGATCTAACTTTTTGGGCCATTCTTCTTTTTAAAACATTTCAATATGTGCCAGACTACATGGAGACGCTCCTATAAAAATCAATTTATAAGACTTCCCAGAGGTACTTCATTGTATTTATGTCTGGACTTTGACTAGACCGTCCCTACACATAAATATTCTTTGTTCTAAGTGGTTCCAGTTGCTGTCTTGCTGTAAACTGAAGCTCCACACTTGTTCTGTGCTAAAGAAAGCTATCTTCAAACCATGATACTGCTGCCGCCACCGTGGTTTACCATGTGAATGGTGTGTTTAGGGTGATGTGCAGTTTTTGCCTTTCAATTGACATTGACAGAGCAATCCTCTTTGTATGTTTGCAGCTGTTAATTTTCCACTTTCGCATGATGGATTGCACAGTGGCTATTTTATTTAATGATAGCGGGATTGCAGAACTGGGTATTATTTAGGGGTATCAGACGTAAATGTGCTGAGTGAAAAAAATACCAACACTTTCCAAGCTTGATTGGGAAAATCTTTGAAAAATCTCTGCAACACTTTTTCAACCTCAATATAAATGTTTCTTTTTGTATGATCCTAATTAAAATACATTAAATCATATGGTGAAAAAAAATGGTGAAAAACTGTAACGTATGGATTCAGTCAGGCGCTGTGAAGATGAATAGCCTAGTTAATCATCTTTCAACTGTTTCTGGGTTCCTGACCTCTTGCAGCTTCTGCTGCCTCTTGCGGAGCTCCGTCTCCAGATCAGAGGGCCGTCGTTGGGCCATCTCCTCCTCCTTGTGAAGCTCTAGTCTGCGCTGCTCCAGAACCCGCTTCAGCTCTGGTTTCTCCTCCAGCAGCAGGCCTCTGAGCAGTCACAACCATACATGGGTCTCGATCAAACAAGAAACTATAAAAGACAATCAACCACACTCACAGAACAGTGCAGCGAGTTTTTAATCATGGGGCGGCCCGCAGTGTACTGACACTGGTGGGAAGCTGAGTATGAGTTCTGGTATGAGTGCCCAAATAAGAAACATGAATTTTCTGGTTGACAAATGCACCAGTGGTTAAGGAGAACTGCTCTGCCGAGAGTCCTACATAAACACTGTATTTATTTCTGTAGAAAAGGATAATCAGAGAGAGTATTTATATATATATATATACTGGCAACCTTAACTCACTACTGCTACTACATCTGGTTATACCTGACGTACCGCTTGTGGCTGAGTAGCAGCTCCCGGTGGAGGTGCTGGTAGCTTGGTGTCTCTGAAGAGGAGCCGTTGATTTTTCTGAGCTGAATGATTTCAGAAACGCTTCCGTCTGCTGCAGAATTATGAGGCAGGGGTCCAACAGGCATCTCTGAGGAAAAGTTCAGAAAATGTATGAAAGCAAATTGACGCTGTTTTGCTATAAATTTGTGGAATAATAATTAACAAGCTTGAATATTTACGAAGTTTCGACTCTGTGTATTTTCAATAAGTTATAGAACATTGAATGATAAATACTGAATGATAGAGTAATATTGAACAATACTGAATGATAAAAATAAAGTTTGTTTAGTGCCAGTCTAATATTTATTGTGTTTTATTGATATATTAGTAAGTTAAATCAGTCCAATGTTTAAATAGTTTCGCCTCAAATCCATTCTGCAACAATAAAAAATAAATGAGTTAAGGAAATTTTTACCTATGTATGGGCTTTTTTTTTCTGCCGAATAAATTAAGTCATAGCTGTGCTTATAAATATGCTTCCCCAATTTTTAGATGCATTAAAAGTTATTTACGAAAAATAATCTTTCATCTTCACTGTGAGCTGATTGCATAATAAATCAATTCCCCCAAACCACAACCAAAAGGGTCACTCTTATGTCTATAACATGTTTTATATGTTTAATTTTAAAAGGATAGGGTCAGATTATTGACCATTAATTTAGTCAATTGTGCATTTGTTCGAATGCTTTTTTCTCTCTCCTTCTCCTCTTCCAGCTTTGAGATCTCATCAAGATCCTTACTGGACCCGTTTTGGACCTTTTACTATATTCTGTTGCCCCCTCCTGCTCATGTCTGTACTCTGAGATACCTCTTTTGTGATTTCCATATCCTGGTTTCTGTGAAATTCAAATAAGAGAAAAAAAAATCAGGTTAGTAATGTTTCAAAATTATTTGACATTCTGACAATAGATAAAGCATGTCCCTGATGAACCAGAAGGGTTTTGTTAAATCATCTATTTCGAGCATCTTCTTGGATAAAAGGTGTAATTAGATAAAGGCTAAAAAAGACAGCGCCTGGCGTGCTGCTTAAGCAGGTCAGCTTTGTTTACAGAGGTGACATAACAGCCTTCATCAGAGACACATGTTGCTTTGAGACGACTCTCTTCACCCACAGCAGGAATATAGTTTATATAGTTCTCATGTATTCCAGTCCAAACAAAAGAACATGCAAAATAAAAGCCTCTGCTGCTCAATCAGGCACTGACCCTGAGCACACGCACTGAAATCAGATAACCTGAAGGAAAAGGATCACACAGAGGAGGCAGCAGATGGTACTTACTGTCTGAGCAGCCAGTTTCAAAGTCGGAGCAGCCGATTGGTTTCTCTGTCGAAAAAGTTTCTGTGGAAAACTGCCACGTAGCTGAGCATAATAATCCTCAAGCTTTTTGTCTCCAAGGACTGTGCCTTTCACTTTTTCTGTGGGGTACACACACAGTAACCCTCCCTATCTTGTTTCTCCCCAGGGCAGGCTGCAGGAAAGCTGAGCTGCGAGATAACGTGTCAGGTGTCTGATCTGATAGAAGTCACTGTTTCAGTCCAAACCTGCAGGACTGACACGGAGTGACACAGAGAATCTACTCCATCTGATTCACATCTTGTGAAGACAGGAAACATTGTACTGGTGCAAGCTGACAATCTAATTTAGTAAAAACCTGATACAGTAGCACACTGTAGATTTTGGATCAAGCATGTGACAAGAAGGTGTTTCTTTTGGAGGCTAGGAAGAGCCCAAATTTACTGCATTTGCTTATTTGAATGTATAGAAAAGGGAAAGTTGAGAATATGCTTCCTGGTGTGCAGCTGCAATACCATGCAGATAACCTAATTATACAATCGTTATCAATATATTATAACTAAATAACTGTACAGTGGCAATATTTTTTTATGTTTCATAATTAGTATTTGTTTTTCAGCACTGTATTTTCAGTATTTAGATTACTGTGAGGTCCAAACACATTTAATCTTTTAGATATTGATGAAAACAAGAAGGACATGCTGTACTAAGCAAAGGAATATCAAAAAGTCAGCCAAAGATGAGGAAGATGCTCTATAGAGTAAACACTGACCTCTCAATTCCCCCTGTTTGCTGCTATGATCTTAAGACATAACCGGTGAGAACTTACTTTTTTAACACCTGATCCATCCATGGCAAGATGATGGAGCTCCACTGTTTTCCTATCCCTGTCACTGTGTTTCAGGTTCAATCCATGGTTAAAATGATTCCTATGTCCTCACTCAGTCGGACACTCTGATCTGTTTCTTTCCTCCATTCAAGGTCAGCATGTCGTTGTTGGTGAGAGACCTAAAGGTTCGGTGTGTTGCAGGCAGCAGTCGCTGGTAGTAGACTCTGAAATCTTATTACGCCATTCAAGATTACCTCACAACCCCCCACAGGGTTCAGGATGCTAGATAAGTTAATTACCTCAGACGCAAATACAGCTTAAAACTAATGTGGGGTTAGGCTATTGTGAGTTGACTCATCTCCCACAGAGCAGCCTCAGCTCTCTGCCAAATTTGGGTTTTGGGTTTGGTAAATTAACCTTCTCCTTAATTCCCCACACCATGTCAAAGATGAACATATCCTCTCAAATGTAGCTACGGTTTTGCAAATCCAGAGACTTGTAGGTGTCTTCTTTATTAAAGTATTTTTTTAATGTTGTTTTTAACTGAACTGAAAGTACTGATGAGAGGAAGATAATTCAGTAAATATAATTGATGTTGGCATCTAGCCAGGACTGTTTTCCTACTACAAACAACTAAATCAATGAATCCATCAACTTCACAGTGATCATATTTAGCTAAATACTTGTATTATATCTTGTATGTCCTTTTATATTACTGCTTCAAAAAAATGGGAACTTTTATTTTTCATAGCTTCCACGTATAAGCATAACATTTTTCTTACCTTCTGTCTTTACCCTAAAATAATTTTTATATCACATTTTTGTTTTTTTTCAAGAATTTTCTGTGTATATTTGATTGTATATTGCTTTTTTATTCATCTACGACCGATTTTTCCCCAAGTTTCCCAAATTTTAGTTTTGAATTTAAAAAGAATCCTCCAATTAAATGAAGTTATTTTTTATAACTGACCACTTGAGGGCGATGTCCTAAACTTAGTTAAATATACCCATAATTCCAGGCGGCAATCGCTTTATAAACCGGATGCGGAAGTGTGGTCTTCATAGTGTGAATGGAGGACGTCTGTGTGAGTGAATGTGGAGCGTTTGTGTGTGTGTTTGTTCTATGTTTTTGTTTATAAAAACCTACACAGTGATCTTATTTGATCCGACCTGAGTTTGGCTCTGCTCCGGTCGGAAATGATAGGAAAAACGCTCTGCAGCCCCTGTGGCGGTGAGCAGCCAGCGAGAAAAAAAACAACGAAGGGCCTCCACGCTTCGTGCTGTGGTCAGAAGTGATGAATTGATCAGATATACTAGTTCTGGTTGAGCCCGAGCTTTGCTTCAGGCCTCACGGTGGACAATGAGTACAGAGGCGATTCTGATCTAACCACAGCCAAAGAGTGAGGAGACCTGGATGGTGTTCCTACAGACCGAAGGGTTTTCTCTTTTTTTTTTTTTTTTCTCCGTTGTATTTTCCGGGTATGGTTAACTATTGAATAAATAATAAAGGCTATAACTCCATGATAAACAGTTTGTATTGCAAGACTCGGTCATGTCCATTTCTCTCTGTTTTGGTCCTTATTCTTCTGCCTTCTGTAGCCCATTGAGCGCTTTTTTTACTCCCCTGTGTTCTACCTTTATCTCTTAATTCCTTGTCCGTTGTTTCGTTAAACCATTTTCTTTCCTTTAGCCTGCGAGGTTTTGTGTTTTTCCTTCAAAAAAGTGAGGGGAACATTCTTGGTCTTAATGGTGGAAGCAGTTTTTTAAAGTAGGAACACCATTAGTTTGTATTTTGGTTTAAACTAAATCGCTGAGCTGTTCTTAACACACTAAACAAAAAGGTAGCGAGAACCACCCAATGTTTAGATATTTCACAGCACATGCTTGGAATTTCTGTTAAATGTTTAAGGGCTACAAGTTTAATGGTTTCTTATAAACTGATCTACCCAATGTACATATTTTGTTTATTATTAGAACATTTCCGCTTAATAAAATGCACTTTACTTTGCAAGGATCTTTAGACAATTTATTTTACTAAATGGTGGAATTGGAAGACATTCAGTCTTTTAATGGTAGAAAGAGAAAACCAATTTGGTATTTCATTAAGACTTTTATTCTGTTTCGATCTATTCGACGCGTTCATCAAATATCTTGGATATAACAAATTAAATTATTATAAGTGAAAGGATAACTACATATCAACTATACCAAACGATAGAAGTCCTGTGGACTACATCTCCCAGTAGGGCTCTTACTTTTTACGTTAACGTGTTTGTGCCTACGTCATCTTAAACGTCCAATCGCCGTCCCTGAAAAGCTTAGCAAAAAGCGCGAGGACGACTGGAGTCCGAATCGCTGTATCCAGCTCACAGTATCCCAGTATTTTTGTTGTTATGGCGGAACCGAGTAAACGGCAGCGGCTAAGCCGCGTTAACAGCAGCTCCCATAAGGCCTCTACGAGCTTAACGGGACAACCCGACGAAGCGGGAGACACTGCTTCCTTTGTGGAGGGCTCCATACGTCGCATCACGATGAAAAACTTCCTGTAAGTTGTGTTTCCTCCGCTGTCAGCCCGCAACTGACTTCAACGGCTTTAAACCGAAACTTTCGCCTCACTGCTAAGGCTAGCCGTTGTCTCACAGTGTTTTATTAACATTTAACAACAACCTTTCCTTTCAGCTGAAATAAGCATAATAGGTTCCACAACCGACAAAAACAAACTTAATCAGCGACTAAAAGTATAAGATGATACGCTAATTGTCAGAACCAAGTCATTTGCCGAATTACAATATTAACATGTTCCAGTCTGTTTGGGTGACAGCAGTCACGTCGTTGTGTCATTTTTAACTGGAAACGTTATTTTAAGTGCCCTAAAACGAATAACATGGTTTTTGAATTTTTTAGAACTACTAATACATTTTATAAATCAATGTTATTATTTTGCATGTTTTGTCCAGAACTGGGTGTATTTTGTGCCAAAGGTGCATTGATTAAGTCATGTTTAGACATTTTTAAATAAGAGTTCATAATCATAATATTCCCAGAATACAGTGGTGATGGTTTGATAGTAAAGCTGTAATATTCCCAGAAAACATGCTTCTGTAATGAGAAAAAATAAGCTTTGATAGTTATCAAGTTCTGACGTGATATAATCAGCTCAAACTGCAGATGTGCATTTTAACACAAGGGAAAGACTCCTCTCTGTCTTCAAGATGAGATTTATTTTAGTGCAACAGCGGTTCAGTAAAAAAAGCTAAATTATATTAACATCCTGCAGGATCAGCATCAGCTTTACACATGTGGACACACAGGGGACCAGATCTCCTTCATCTCTTTCAGTGAGCAGCTACAGGCAGATGCCAGGATGTAGCAATGACTGGCCTGCAACATCACTGAGGACTCGCTAAAAACAATAAAATAACCAATTGATGCATTTACATCACCAAAGTCACCAACAGAATAGAGTAAAGTTACCGGTTGCTTTTCTAAAAACTCTCTCTGAAACTCTAAATCTAGTGACAAAGTCGCTGGCAGCAGTGTCTTGCACTCTCTCCCCCTCCCCTAAGCTGACAGGCCTCGGAAGTACATGTACAAGCGTTCATTAAAGTACGAACCAAGAAGGACCAGACTATTAATCTAGCCTACCTGGAAGAGTAGAGAGAAGAAAGCTTCAAACCGATGAATAAACACCTCATTTAAAATAAAAACGCAGATTAAGGAACGCTACCATGTGAAATATGACACTTCGAATGATTGAGACTAAAGCTGGATTTTTTTGGCCAAATATGTTAAGTAGCTAAATCTGCACTAACACTTAGATTGCTTCTTTTGTGCACTGACAGGACGTATGACTATTCTGAGGTGTATCCTGGTCCAAACCTGAACATGATTGTTGGAGCCAATGGAACTGGAAAGTCCAGCATCGTGTGTGCCATATGCCTGGTGCTGGCTGGCAAGACTGCAACACTGGGGAGAGGAGACAAGGTAAAAACTAAAACCTCAACTACAGCTTCATCTATATCAGGTTCTTATTTCTTCCAAATCTATTAGTTAGAAAACTGACATGAATGTTGCTGTGCTAGCTTTATGTGTATTTTTTAACAATGTTGGGATATAGTGTGAAATTAATTATTTTCTGTTACAAAAACCAGAATATTTCTATATTAGTATTCAAACCACACTAACATTCACGGATGGAAACTACATGTTCGCCACTGAATCACCCTGAACATTTCGTTAGATAAATGAAAATACATCACTTTGTTGTTTTGATCAAAGTTATTAGCAGAACTGTTTTCGTCTAGGTTGGGCTTTATGTCAAACGCGGCTGCCAAAAAGGTTTTGTTGAGATCGAACTGTAAGTAATAAGAAACCGATACTTGACTCTTTCCTTTTGCTAATATATCATTGGTGTTGCATTTTTAAGAACATTTTAAATATGTGTCTAAATTATTACTCGTTTATGTGTCCAAATCTTAATGTTGATTGCATTTTGTATGCATGCATATTGTTGTTTTTCATTTAACAAAGGTACAAAAACGGAGGAAACTTGGTAATTAGCAGGGAGATCCATGTAGAGAACAATCAGTCGATCTGGATGCTAAATGGTGGGATGAGCAACCAGAAAAGGGTGGAAGAGGAGGTCAAGGCTCTCCAGATCCAAGTCAGCAACCTCTGCCAGTTTCTGCCTCAGGTATGTTGACATCATGTTTTAATCGATAGCTTTGCATATGCAAAGTAATAGACAGAGCCTTAGAAAGTATATCCCTTCCTGTTTATTTTACATTTTGTTATATTATTACTTGAACATTAATGTGTGTGTGTTTTGTTTTTTTGTTTTTTTACATTTTATGATAAGTCTAAGTGAAGCAGAATGATACATGATTTTAAATTTTTCAAAGACCTAAATTTTGGTCTGAAACCAAAAGCTTTTGGAAGTCCTCTTATTGGTAAATACAGCTTTCTGCTGTCTCTTTAATCTCAATATACATACAGTTCTGTGAAGACCTCAGAACTTTGTTATGCTGCTTTTCCATCAGCCTCACTTGGCCTGGCTCTGCTCCACCCCACCGATTTTCTGATATTTCCATTACTGCTTTTTAAATATATATATTTTTTTCATGCCTGCTCAGTAGTAGGTACGAGCGAGGTGAGTTGGAAAAGGGGTATTCAAGATTCCTGACGGTCAGGGAACACATCAGATGGGTCAGGATAAAGTTTTGGAAAAGTTTAAATTAATATTTAAAGCATTGAGAATTTCAGGACTTTTCACTCCAGCAGTAGGGCTCAGTTGCATACATTTCATATGCTGGCTTTTCACCTAAACTGATGAATAAAGCATTTATTAAAGAAGAAGCTAAGAGGTCTACAGTAAAACTAGAGATGCTACAGCTCTGCTGCTCATTTGTGTAAAATCTGCCAGAGACTATTTGTTGTGGTTATGCAAGAACAAAACAGATCTTTTTGGCATCTGTGTAAAATGTGTAAACTATACGAGAGCAAAACATGGTGACGGTGGCATAATGATGTGGTGATGAGAAACATCCAGCTAGAGCTCAAAAACATGGTCCAGATTAAAGGATATTCATCAGTTAAAATCCCCTAGTTAAAGTCCAGAGCCAGTTCTACTGGAATGAACAAAAAGACTTATGTTTCTGTTTACTAATCCACCCCATCATACTTGGGTTTGCTTTTAGCTCTTTTCCATCTATTAAAAAACGTAAATCTTTAGATTTTAACAACAGAAAAAGACATGCCTGGAAAAAAAAACACTTTATGAAATATTGGCATAAAAAGGGGCTGAATATTGATAAACAACATGCTTTTTAGTATGTAATCTGTAAAGAAGCATTTTCTTCCCACTTCACAACTATTTGCTCCCTGTTGACCCACCGCATAAAATCCAGACAACTGTGTTTTTTAGGATGCTCATTTTCTCTCCACCTTTGTATCACTGTTGCTTGATCTTCCACAGGAGAAAGTTGGAGAGTTTGCAAAGATGTCCAAAATTGAATTGCTGGAAGCAACTGAAAAGTCCGTCGGGCCTCCAGAAATGTATGAGTATCACTGTGAGCTCAAGAACTTTCGCAACAAAGAACGAGAATTAGAGGTAAAAGAAAACAGAGGTGTTTTCTCAAGTAAATATTTTAGGATCAAAGTTTTCTAACTTCTTATTTATTCTTTTTAATAACAATTTTTTGATAGAATGTTGTGAAGGAAAAGGCAAGCTTCCTGGAAAAAGCCAAACAGAGGAATGAGAGAAACAAACATGACGTGAATCGTTATTATGAAAAGAAAAGACATCTGGATGTGATTGAGTTGCTAGAAAAGAAGAAACCGTGGGTGGTGAGTTGATGATGATGATGATGATGATGATGATGATGATGCAGCACAGTCCACAAGAAGGGATTAGAAATAAAACAGGAATCCTGTCATGAAATAACTGTATTTTACTGATTCTGGGATTAGGAATATGAAACGACCCGTAAGGAGCTGGAGGGGGTGAAAATGGAGCGAGAAGAGGCCAAAAAGCAGCTCTCTGCCTTGAGGCAGGCCCAGGCGCCCATGGTAAAGAAGATCCAGCAGATTGATGAACAGCTGAAGCCCACTGAAGCACAAATGAAAACTAAGGTGACAAATTCTGGATGTAACTGATGTATCCACTGTTGGCAATTGAATGCTCTCTTTTCTGCTAAATTTACCTCTAACTAAGCATTGCCCTTTAATTACAGGCTACATTTTAATAGGTCTGAATGATAAATCTTTACAAGATTGTATAACTACTACAAAATTAAAGTAATATGTATTATAAATACTGAAATGTAAAGGCTTGTCTATCTTGAACCATCCGTCCTCTTCCTAAGAATATGCACTTTACTGCGGATCATTTTGAGTCTCTTTACTATCATTAAAATGTGGTTGTTTCTCAGACTGCAGCAATCAAAGAATCCTCTGTGAAGTGCAAACAGAAACAGGACCAGCTGGATCGGAAACACAAAGAGGTATAAAAGAAAACTTTAACTGCCTGATCTTTAACAAAAAATAAAACACAAGCATGAAGTAAAGTTCTGTGAGGCCGTTCAAAGTTTTATCCGGAATCATTGCTCACTCTTCCCTTCAGATTGACGACATTAAACAGAATCTGCGACTGAAGCAGACAGAAGAGGAAGACCATCAGAAGCGGATCAGTAACACCAGACGAACCATCGAAGATTTAAAGTCAGAGCTGGCCAAAATCAGCGACCAGCCAGACGTAACGCCACAGATCAATGCTGTCAACGTGGAGCTGAGGCGTATCCAGGTGGAGCGAGCCAAGATCGAAGGAGATAAGGGGGACCTGCGCAGGGAGAGCGACAACATCATCGCCGAGTCCAAAAGTCAGATTTCAGTAACTGATCCATATTTCAGTCACATGATTACAAATCAAAACATCAGGCACTTTTTTTAATCCTTGCAAAAAGTTCAAAACTTTTCTGTTGGAATATTCCTAGGGTTGGAAAAGAAGCTGAAAGATATGAACAATATGATGAATGCCAAAGAAGAAAAGCTACGAGGACGTCACAGGGACACCCACGCTGCCCTCCAGTGGCTGAGGAAGAACCGAGATTTATTTGCAGGAAATGTCCATGAGCCCATGATGCTGGTGGTGAGTCCTCCACATAAAGGTGTAGAAAAATTAGCTGTGCGATCAAAATGAAAGTGATAATTACAATATATAACCAGCTTTATAAGGATAAAATACTAAGTTGAGTAGAACCAAATGTAACGAGTATGCACCGATTTATGTTCTAACTTGATGAATGAGAATTCAGATCCAAACATTTCACAGTCATCATCATCATTTCGTTTTTAGCTAAAATCATGCAAAAACTAAAAAGTGTAGTTATTGAGGTTCACTTATGTTGGGAATAGATTTTACGGTTTTTAATTCTAGCTCTGGCTTCTTTCCTACAGGTCAGTGTAAAAGATTCTAACTTTGCCAAATACGTGGAGAACCACATCTCTTTCCATGACCTGCGGGCGTTCGTCTTCCAGAGGAAAGACGACATGGAGAAGTTCATGACGGAGGTCAGGGTAGCTTTCCCATCTGAACTACGCTGGCCACAACTTGCATGACTGAGTTTAAAAGCTGGTTTGCTGTGACCTCTTCATCCTCATAGGTCCGTGACAAGATGAACTTGAAGGTTAACTCCATCTCTGCTCCAGAGGAGTCATGCTCTAAGCGCCAGCCATCCAGAAGCATCGAGTCCCTGAGGTGAGAGGTTTGAAGACAATAAAATATGAAAGATGGGGCACCGTTGCTTAGCAGTCGCTAAGTCAGAACTCATTGTACATAAACTAGGTCTAGTTTACTTGGTCTTGCATACAATTTAGTACACCTACATCATCTGTCATTCCCATGAAAGCTGCGTTTTTATAAAGACCTTTGGTAACACATTTAAACTACCCTTGTTTCCAGTTGTTAGAACTATAAAACAAACTTAAAATGATTTTATCAACAGAAATGATAAAAAGGCTTCATTTACTCAGGATTTTCTCTCATTCCAAAAGGGTCCTAAAGTATAAAAGGTTCTTGTGGAGGTTCAGGGTGGCAAAATGAAATGAATCCATATAGCATGAAATATATATGTGTAAATGTATAATGAAATAAAAAAAAAAAATCACGAAAAGATTAAATATAACATTAGATAACTGTACCTTTTTAAAGTGCCATTAAATAGAGTGCATCTTTTTTTATTTGATGTCAATAAATTAATAAATTAAATGTACCATTAGATTGTAAAATCTAAAATTAAATAATTAAATATGGCAAAACATTTTTAATAAGCTTTTTGGAATTATGGCATTAAATAATAATAATAATAGTCATTTATGAAAAAAGACAAATCATTTATATAAACATTTCACTGTTTCACTCTTTATTTATTTATTTTTATGCTTGGAATGACTTCAACTGTCAATCTCCCCCATCAAACTGAGTGGGCAGGACTAGGGCCGCTTTCATAGAGACGCTGGTGTTTAAATGGATGCTTCCAACTGGCAAGATAATCAACTGCTTCCTTTTTTTTAAACTGCTCACTGGGTGAGCAGTTGCAGCCTGTATATCCCAAGTTGACATGTAGCTAATGACTGTATGAGACGCCAGCAGAATCGGTGTTAGCCCCGCCCACTGAGTCACACTGACTCCCATTCTTTCATGGATTGTAAAACAATTTGGAATATAGAGGATAGAATATGTTGCAAACCATTTTGAATCTTTTTCTGCCATTTTCTGAGATAACTACTTAAGATTTAAAAAAAAGGGAAAAAAAAAAAAAAGTAGACAGGGTTTCTATGGAAGCAGCCATCGTCCTGCCGACTGAATTCGACTGACAGTTTGATCTTTGTTTCAAAGATGCCATAAAATAAATGAGTAAAGAACGATGTAATGAAATGTATATGCAAATGTATTTTAGTGTCATTATTTTAAATCTATTTATATACATAATGGCACATTTAATTATTTTACGTTTCATGATTTTATGATTTATTACATAAAAAGGGGCCTATATTTGACCCTGCATTTCTAATTTCTAAACAGTTCATCATTTTAATGAGGATTGATAGATTCATTAAAGTTATGGTCAGCTATTTTACATTACTGCTCAATATATAACAACATGCAACATCCATTCTGTATTTGAGATTAAATGGTAACTTTAAATTCTCATACAAGGAAAAAAGTCTAATTAAATACTTGCTATCTGATTATTAATTGCTTAATTTAAAAAAGGTTAATGGATTCATGGATAAGCAAAATATGCAGCTCTTGTAACTTAAAACCTGTGGGCAATAAGTTCAGACCCATGCATCCAACTCTTAATTTGAAATAAGTTGAACTTTTTGGTGTGAACAGATCTCAGACAGGCCCCTGTTAGCTTATCTATAATTGTTTTTTTGTACTTTTTGTGAAATCCTTGCAGACGGTTTGGGTTCTACACGTATCTCCGTGAGATGTTTGACGCTCCTGAAGAGGTGATGAGTTACCTTTGTTTCCAGTACAAGGTGCATGATGTGCCAGTGGGCAATGATCAGACCAAAGCGCTCATCAAAACAGTACGTTCCTGTTTTTATTTCCATCCCACCCATTCATTTTCAAAATGGAATTTTATGTATCTTGTACTTCTCGGCACTTTTGCTAAATTTCTCCACAACTAGTTATGTATAATTTAGCATTTTCTCTCTAGTAGCCTGATTTAAGGTTTATTTTTAATAATACATCTTCTCGACTGTTTCCAATGTCCACTCAGGTGATTGAGGAGCCCTACCTGAAGGTGTTATTCACAACAGATGAGAGATACACTGTCAAAAGGTCCTTCTATTCCAACAAAATAAGTACCAGCAACTCTGCCGTGCACCCCTCTCAATACCTTTCAATAACTGTGGATGCTGTGCAGAAGCAGCAGCTGGAACAGCAGATGAAGGCACGAATTTCCTTCAACCCTTCCTTTAGCTCTAATGTTTTGTGAAGCTTCCATACATTTTTTTTTACCTGTACAGAGTCCTGGTATGTTCCTATGGAACTAGTTCATTTGATTATCTCTGTTACAACCAGGCCTGTGAGTCAAGATCACGAGAGATAGAAGAGCAGATGAAAGCCCTGCAGAAGGAGGCTGCTGCTCTGGATCGCAAAGAAAATGAACTGTTGGCACAAAAGAAGCATCTTTCTGAGCTTAAGGGGAAGAAGAGACAACTGGAACAGAAAATCAGCACCAAACAGGACAGGTAGGCCTGTGTGTGAAGGTTATAGAGCTTCTATTTATACATAAACATTTTTAAAATCTCTTTTAAATTCCATAGCATTGTCAAATCTTGAATTAGGAGATCTAACTGTCTGAATATTTGTAGTCTGAAGCAGATGGAACAGAGTGTTATTGACCTGAAGAAAGTTGAAGAGGAAACAAAAGAAAGAATTAAGGCTGTCAATCTACAGAAGGTGACCGTAGTTACAACAATCGTGGCTCAAATGAAGGTATGAAATCTTCTACTCTGAAACCTGTACCAAGCTGTTGTCGATTTCTAGCTTGTGGGAAAGTTTAAAGCTTCTTATGTCTGAGTTCACAATCCATGTATTAGCTGCTTTTTTTTCAGTGGCATTAACATTTCCTCCATCTTCCCACCATCTGTAGCTGAGAGCGAGGTTGACGATGGAGAAGGTGTATCTGGCTTTGGAGATGGCGGGGTTAACTGCAGAGAAGGCTAAGCTTGAAAATGACTTCAGGGAAAGCGCCTCTGAATTTAAAACCATGGAAGTAAGAATTGTGACACACGGTTGGATTGATGCCTTGTTTATACTCGCGTCCTGGATTCTAAACATTGACTCGACTTGTTATTGTAGCAAAGATGCAGCGGTCTGGAGCAGAGAAAGATTCGGCTGACAGAGCAGTGCAAAGGCCTGTTGAAGAGGGCAAAGTCCAACTGTCGGATGCAGCAGGATGAGGCGATATCAGAAGAACTGCGTAATGTTAGTACTTATCCCCCATATTTATGTCTAATGCTGGAGTTTTGACAACATTGGCTCTGAAAGCCTTTTATTGTAGTATGTCTTGTTATTAATCATCATGTCATTGCAGGCTTTCAGCAACCTGCCCGACACACTGGATGAGGTCGACGCCATGCTGAATGAGGAACGCTCCAGATCTGAGTGCTTTACCGGTCTCAGTGAAAATGTAAGAAAACTGGGTCGTAGAGGGTCAGAAATCAGTGTAAAAAATGAAAATATCACTATTTTCACAAACCTTAGCTTATTTTTGTGATCATTTCTTATTTTTGTTGTATAAGTATTTGATTTGTTTGATCTGGCTTTGAAGGTTGTTGAAGAGTACAACAGGAGAGAGCAGGAGATCAAACTTCTGGAAAAAGAGCTTCAAAAAAAGACAGAAGCCTTGAATGCTTATAGACAGAATATATCTGAGGTACGTCATGATAGTGCAGCATTTCTACTGAAAAACTGTATGTGTCTGTAACAGAAGGCCTTTTGTTTCTGTGTCTGTATGTTTTTCAGGTGAAGGAACGCTGGCTGAACCCTCTGAAGCAGTTGGTGGAACAGATAAATGACAAGTTCAGTGACTTCTTCCGCTCTATGCAGTGTGCAGGAGAGGTCGATTTACACTCAGAGAATGAGGTAAATGCTCTCCCTAGACTAACACCTACTACAGACAAAGATGACAACCCAACCAGTCACCAAGAATCTGTACATCTTCTAAACTTTGAGTGAAATATTTAAATCGATTACTTAAAAAAAGGCCAAACTATCAGCAAGCTTGCCTACACTTCTCAGTTCCCAAGATAACATATGTGGCAAACAGAGTTTTGACTACTTTTAGTATCAACAATATTCTATTTAATGGCCTGCTTTTATTTTTAGGAGGAATATGACAAGTATGGGATCCGCATCCGTGTAAAGTTCCACAGTAGCACACAGCTGCATGAGCTAACGCCGCACCATCAGAGTGGAGGCGAGCGCAGCGTCTCCACGATGCTTTATCTGATGGCCTTGCAGGAGCTTAACCGCTGCCCCTTCAGAGTGGTGGATGAGATCAACCAGGTCTCTTTCAAATTTACTAATGGCTTTTATTTTAGATTGGCTGTAACTGCCTTGATGTAGTTTTATAGACCTTGTGCTAAATTGAAACTACAGGGTAGAGTAGAGAGATGCAGCAAGAAAAGGTCCTCTAGTTGAGGCTGTTTGTTTTGTTTCCTAGGGAATGGATCCCGTAAATGAGAGAAGAGTGTTTGACATTGTCGTCCGCACCGCCTGCAAAGAGACAACTTCTCAGTACTTCTTCATTACACCAAAAGTAAGTGTTGCCACCAAAACGACAATCATTGCATAATTTATTTACTGTGTAACTTCCTGTTTGACTGAGATGCTTTTGTGAAAATAGCTAAACATGCAAGTTAGTTTATCTGATCCTTTATTATATTGCTTTATGTTTATTACTTCTAACTAAATATCCGTGCACGACAACAGCTTCTGAAAACCTGCTGTTTGGCTTTTTATTTTAATGACCTGCAATTTGCTCCTGAAGTTCTGTATCGTCTTGGTGTTTCTTTTTCTTATTTATTTATATTGTAGCTCCTGCAGAATCTACTGTATGCTGAGGAGATGACCATTCTCTGCATCCATAACGGGCCTCACATGCTTCCTCCCAACGAGTGGGACAAAACGGCCTTCATCCGACGACGCCTCCAAAAAAAAGCCAGGGCATAAACCCACCATGACAAAATGCCTCTTTACTGACACTGACTATACCGTTTAAAGCTAATTATTCATATTGTAAATGCCCATTTTCTTAGAAATTGTTTGAGATATAAAGTCATGTTTTACTGTTTGCACATCTTGACTTTTTACGATTTTTGAATGAAGCCCACAAATGTCAGTGTTGGTTATATGGCTATTGGCTACATATGGCTATATATATGGTTATATATGCTATTGTATAAAAAGGAGTCAAACATAAAAACATACATTTTTCTAAATGTACTCCGTGCTGTCTTTAAAATTGTGGAAGAACAGATAAAAATAAAAGTAAGATATTTTTTATGAGATAAAAGACAAAAATCTGCATTTGAATAAAACCAAAGAGGTTTGTAATTGAATTTATCTAACTAGACATGATTCTCTTTCAAAAATCTAAAATCAAATTTCTTAGTTCTTGGGATTCATTCTAACATTGAATCCTTTTTTTTTTTACTGACTTCTTAAAAATTGTAGGTATTTTTAGATAGATTTAACCTTCTGAGTATATATACTAGCTATATTTTTATACAGTTTCAGGGTTTTCTAGATACATCACTACAAAATCAAAATGTTATGAGAAATTTTATGCTTTTTTTTTTTTTATATCCCCTGGATTTTTTAATTTTTTTTTTTTGGTGGGGTAAAACAACTAAAACCCCACTAGATTATTATTATGTTGTAATTTATTTTTTGCAGTCACATGTCCATATTAACAGAAAATCTTAGCAAACTTGAGTTTTCTAAAGTAAGGAATTTTAAATAAGAAATACAAAACCCTTTCTTTAATCTTTTAAGTTGAGTGTTTTTTCTGTTTTTTTGGTTTGTTCACTGAAGACATTGGCAACAAAAACACAAAAAGCACTGTTTTATTTTCAGGCCTTCATGGTTAGCTGCAGTTTTGGATGGTACTTCTTGAGGGCTCTTCCTGAAATGTTCAACACATCTTCAGCTTCTCTGGTTGGATAAACCTGCGGAGGAAAACATTCACAAGTTCAAATAATATTACTTTTACTATTTTACTAAAACTTTGAATGAAGTATTCCAATCACTTCCATAAACGGGTGTATACAACCATTTCCAAAAGAATGGTTTGCTACCAGGAGCTCAGTTTTTTTTTTTTTTTTTGAGTGCTGCAGTGATGGGATTTAATCTATGGAACAAATCCAGTGAACTTTCCTGGGTGGTGCCAGTATATTACTTGACACGCACTGAGGTGGCAACCTTTCTGGAGAGTCAACATCTACAGACCTCCAAAATTCATTTGGCCTACAGATTAGTTTGGACGCAGGATGCATTGGTGTAAAACACAAGACTGGAGCAGATAAATTGTTCTTCCCTGATTGAAAAGTGTTTGGTAGGTGCAAGGTGACAAACTAGTAAAAGGAATTCCTCATGCTTTAAGCGTACAAACAGATTTAGGATGATCCCAGGATCTGTTTGGAAATTTCCCCCTTCCCATTGTGACAACAGCAATGCATAAACCAAGATCCAAAGACCTGGAAGAGATAAATCAGTTTGTACAGAGCTCTAACTTCAACCCATCAGAACCCTTCTGAGATGAATTGGAGCAGAGACTTGGAGGTAAACCTTTTAATCCATCATCTATAAACTCAAACTCATTTCTGTACAAATGGTCAAACATTCCCATAAACATATTTTTTTTACTTCATGGTTGAAAATTCCTTAGAAGAGTTGAAGCTCCTAAATCTGCCAGTCTTGGATCGACAAGCAATTGAATCCTAAGGATTTGGAATGGGATGTCACTTTTGCAAAAGCTGAGTTGACCTTTTTTTGTTAGCTTAGAAATTGTTTTAATTTTGTACAACCAATAAAAACTGTTTTTTTAATTATAGCATTTTACTCTTAATTTGTACCTGTCATCTTATGTAGTGAATGGAGCCCCTGTTTGGGTCGACCCAAACCCTGATCTCGTTCTCTTGCTTTGCTTGCATCCTCTGCTTCTCCAAGTATTCCTCTTTCCTTTAGAGAATAACAATAATGTGACTTCCTGGAATACCTCTGAAAGACAACATCCTGTTCCTAACACACACCAGTAGTCCTTCATGAGAGTTTCTCTCTGGCACAACATTTGATTTTTGCTCCAGAAGAAGTTTTTATGGTGGTCGTACACAGAACTCAGCTGGAAATCCAGACGGTCTTTAGGAGCCTGAGGTTAACAAAAAAGAAATTAATTACCTGAAAGTGCATCATGGTTTCTGGATGTATCTGATAAGCATGGTGACCTCATACCTGGATATTTGCAACATTGTGGCGGGCGCTGGCTTGTGTTGCAGTGTTATACAGGCGCCTCCAGGGTTCTTCTGTTTGGGCGATGTGAACGGGTTTCTTAAATGTTTTTCTCTACATAAAAAGAGAATTGAAGAGAAGAAAAATGAGAAACCTAACAATATTCCAACAACAGGTTTACAAGTATAACTCCCCGATGTTAGCTTTTTTAAAAAAAAGAAAATTTCCTAATCGAAGAGATTTATTTAGTGTGATTTAGCTGTGATCACATATTTTATTATATTTTTGGTAGTGTAGGATTCACTTTTAAGTTAGAAACTTAAAAAGTCTTTTACATGTAACTAATTAAATCTACACTGTAGAATACAAACATAAAGACTAACATTGAAAAGTTTTAAAAATAGCACAGCTGCTGAAAAAAATATTTTATGAGAATATAGATAAACTTTTATTAGACTGAAACTTGTATAAATTAAGTGCATATAAATTCGCATTCAAATGCAGTATAACACTAGTTCAACTGTATTTAGTGCTATTGAGTAGTAGATGTGTCTTTTTTCAGACAAACAAAAGGTCAAGGCCTCCAAAAAGCTCCAGTTTCTCTGAGTAGATGCTGTTTTCCTTCTAACTAATCTAAGCTCAGTATTAAGTTATAGGTTCTTAAGACAACTTAAGGCTGTTCAGCTTAAAATGGATTTATTAATCATCAAGGGAAATTAATGACTAATATTGTAATATAAAAAGTGCTGAAAGGCTCAATTCTTTTAAGTCTAAGTTAAAAACCGTTTTGTTTATAACTGCCTATGACTGTTGAAGTTAAACTGTTAATTGAGGTAATATTAGTTTAAGGTTGTTTTCCAGCTGTTTTTGTTTTTCTGTTTTACTTATTCTGTTTTTTATTCGTCATCTCTTTTATTAATTAATTCATGTAAAGCATGTTAAATTCTCCTTGTACTGAATTGTGCTATACAAATAAACTTGCCTTACCTAATATTGATAAAGCAATATGAAAAACAGATTTTCAAAATTGTTATTTGACAACTAACTCCAAAGTTGTTTATACCCATGGTTCAGCAGTTTTTCTAACAATAGAAGATAGTTTATTATTTCTATGTTCTATTCAGAGTGTTTACTTAATACATACAGTTGTCCTTAAAGGTTTACCCTTTAATTAAACACAGAAAAAAAACATCTGGCAGTAAAATAAATTGAAAATTGACAAGAGTAATAATAAATAAAAATGGAAAATCTGACATTGATATTTAATATATATTTTTATATAACTACATACATACATACATACATACATACAAACACATATGCATATATTAACAAATATAACAAGTAAACAAGCCCAATGGAGCTCCTGAACTAAGTCAATCAGTGAAATCAGGTGTTTTCTGTAATGTTCAGGAAAGGTTCAGTCAGTCTTCTGCAGCTGTTAACAGCAATGGTTAGTTCACTCTTCATGAGCAAGATACTTTGATTTGTCTGGGACAGTTGTTTTTTCTTTTTTTAAATCAAATTTTATTAAATTAACATGTAGTACATTTTGATTTATTATGAATTGTTCATTTTTGTGTTATTTCAATTACTAGTTTGTATTGAACATTTTGCCTAATGGTTGGTTATGTAAATATTCAAGCACAACTGTATTAACCCAATACAATTTTGCTTCACTAAAGTCTATGTAAATTAAGGTGTGGCTGATAATCACCTTATCTGATTATCAGTAGTTTTGACAGTATGCTGCTCAGGGTCATACATGTGTTTAATCAATACCACGATTGGAAAAACATCAGCAATCAAGAATTTATTGTCATAAAACCCTAAAAAAGTTCCTTAGAGACTCCTAAGTTTGAGCGCAATGTCTGAGGGAAGCATTTGCAAAAAGGTCACCTTAAGATTAGACTTTGCAATGCTCAAAGCAGGTGAAAAAAAACAGGAGCTACATCTGAGGATACCAGGACACCACTGATGGCAACATATTCATTGCAGCATCACTGGAAAAAAGACTGAACTATATAACTTGTTTAAAATATTTCCTAAAATTAAACAGACTGGTTTTCTTGATGAAACCACATCTAAAGCAATGTCGGAGAAGATGGGAATAGTATTTGACAAAAAAAAAAAAAAAGATTCAGAATAATGAACTAATCTTAGTATGTTCATCAAAGTCATGGGTCCCTTTGAATCATTGTTTAATATTGTGGACTCAAATGTGAGCTTATCTCTTCAAAAGAAAAGGATCATTGTGACCAAAGCTGTGTGGAATGAAAGACATCAGTCTGGTTTAAATGGACCATAAAACATCAGTGCAGAAAGGATAAACCAGGTAACTTCAATGACCTGAATCAGGTTCATGAAAAGAATAGATCAAAATCTCCCAACAGTGATTTCAGACACTGAATGATCACCTCCAGTGGTTTTAAAGCGGAGCACCATGTAGGCCTTGTTATTCAAATAACTTAGAAACAGAAATATGATTTTTCTAGTCAGATGTCTAGATATTTACAGGCCACAACAAAGAAGCACGTATCTTAAAAAAAAATCATTTTGTAAAGAAAATATTCAAGCCTCGCACCAGGTGGAAATATTAATGAGATGTAAATGTGTTATTTTTTTTTAAATGTTATTTAAAACTCTAATTCTCAATGTTTGCAAAACGTTAACAATGAAAGTCTCCGTTTTTTATTTAAAAAAAAAAAAAGTTAAAAACCGCCGTCCGATTTCATTGTGGTATTAAACTGAAAATCAAGCCATGTTACATCCGTTACCTCTGCAGTGATACTACCTGTCCGTGTTAAACCTAAGCCCACCTGCTGAGGCTTGAACCCACTCAGAGTGGAGTCATTCTCCGGTTTTATAGGAGGGAGAGGATCCCGTCTGGACATATTTTACGCTAAAACAAAGCAATAAACTAGCGACCAACTTTAGGTTGCTGTCATCAGGCTGTTGCTATCGGTTACGTTGTATAGCAACCGGTGTCCAGCAAACCTATGCAGAGATTTGTTTATTAGTTTCCCGCTGATAAATACCGAAACAATTTTACAGCGTTTTATTTCTGTCTAAAGCGGAAATGAACCCTTAACCTAATTGTTTCATAACATTCGTTACAAGAGCATTTTTTTTAGTAAGTAATGAAATAAATCTATAGGATAATTCAGTTACATTTATTCCATCTTAAACTTGTTTTTAGGAATTGCAGTTATATATTTTTTTTGGGTCTGTGTGATTTTTATCGTGGCTATAGATTTAATAAATTGAAATATCTAAATAAAACTTCAAAATTCAACCCCGTTTCTATTTAAGGTTATATTTTATAAAAATGTGAAAAGTGAACAATCGTATCTTTGGAGTTAAAAGCAAGATAAATGCACCTTTATCATAGAAATTTGTTCTAGATGTGCAGTTTGTTTACTCTAGATGAAACTAAATGCAGGGTATTGCTGGCCTTTCCTTTAACAATGATACAATTAAGGATAACCTAATCCAGTCTAATTTATAATAAGTATGTTTATGTACACCAGTGAGCATCCCACTCAGAAGTTTTTTAAAAACAACAGAGTGTCTTCAACAGGAAGCTTCTCCAGATACAGTGCAAGAAAGACCAATACAGAAGATCCTTCCTGCCCACAGCTATCAACACCTACAACAATTGGTTAAGAGAAAACAAAAATACATGCTTACTACAACATTTAATTCCCCTTTGGAATAAATAATTTATTTTGGAATTGCATTTCAATTTATTGTATCTTATGAACCAAACAATGCACGTGATGGTTGATAGAGTTGAACGCCTTATGTATCATTTAAAGCCAGTCATCTCTTCCTATTTGCTCACATTTGAAGGTAAGCCACACCTCTTACAGCCAGACAGTAGGCCTGAATAAACTGTATCACTTCAGCAACACCACAGCTATGATGGAGCGAGGTCTGGGGCACCTGGGGATCTTTTTCCTGCTTTGGCTGCTTGTCACACATAGCTCTGCAGATTTGCCTATGTGTAAAGAGGTGAGAAGATTTATACTATTAACAGCAAGAGTTGCTTAACCTTTTACTATGTATTTCTCCTGTTGATGTCATGACTGGTGACAGATGGTGAGACAAAGTATGTTTAGAGATGCTGCTGTTAAGAAAAAAAATAATATTAAGGAAATATTAAAATTGCCTCTGAATTTACTCTTTTTTTAAGATAGATGCAAAAAGTGGAAGCAGTGTTTTATGATAATATTTTGAGAAATGTTTACAATTATAGGAGCTGTGTTTTTTCCAAAAGGAAACAAAAGACTGTCTCTTGACTTTTAAGGACTTTTATTTGTGTGTGGGAGTAGCACCAATTTCTTTATAACAATGGTTTGTGTTTAAATCTGCTCCCATCTGTTCTTGTTATGGTTATCAGATATGTTTTCTTTACTACAAACTTCATGTGTTGCGCTATCTGCTCTGCTCTCACCATACTCCCATATCAGTTTTCAGTTTGCATAACAGCAGTTCATTTTCATAGCACCCAAAACGGTCTTTATATCACCTTACTTTGAAAATAACTCGCTAAAAGTAGTACAAAGAGCTTTACCTTTTTGTGTGGAGCTTCTGTCATGTGTTTGAATATAAATTTAGGAGCAGCCCAGAGCAGGTTTCCATGCCAGCTTCATTGACCATGAAGAGCAGCTGACAAGATGACCTGTTGCCTTGGTTTCCTCATGTTTGTTCAAAGAAGGTGATTAAGTTAAGACCCATGAATCTCCAGTTTGCTGCATTTTAACATTAGACTTCCCCACTCAAACACATGTTCGTTTTCCAAAGGTCAGCTAATGCAGAGGCTTTAACAGAAAAAAGGGAGGGGGTCAGAGCAGTGCTGGTACAGCTGTTTATGTTAACTATTAATCCCAAAAGACCCTGATTGGTCCGCTGAGCAACCTTCCCTGGAATATTACACCTTGTTGTTGACCAGAGACCAGATCTACAGATTATCCAGAGCATAGTTCTCATGGATTGATTCAGGTGGTGTCACATCTGGTAACTTCCCAAAGTTGGGTGGGATGGGTTGAGCGTAGCTAAAACCTTCTACCTGTCCCTCTGTTGTTTCTGAAAGCCACGGATATTTACAAATGGGTTGCAAGGATTGCTTTTCTTCCTTCTACTCACTAAATAACACCCGAGGTCTTTAGAGAAGCACATCCTTGATAAGCTTAACAGTTGAAACAGCCTCCATAGCAAATATTAGCCTATCCTTTTATTTGTCAAGGAGGCTGGACGGGGTGGAGGATTAAAATACCTGAAGTAAACAATGACCTAGTGATCTAATTTTAAAGCAGTGTTCTCTTCTTTTTTAACAGTTTTCCCTTAAGCTGTAAATGTTTTCCTTGAATCTGGAGGATATTTTTCAAGCTTTTTTTTTTTTCTTTATGTATTCCTCTTTTACTAGCTTGCTTGTATCTTATGTGTTATTCACTGTGTTTGTCCATCTGTGTGAAACTCACACCTGTGCTTTTCCTCTGCAGTCAGATTATCACTTTGAGTATACGGAGTGTGACGTACTCGGGTCAAGATGGAGGGTAGCGATTCCCAACAAAGCAGAAACGTGCACAGGCCTCCCTGATCCAGTCAAAGGGACCTACTGCAGTAAGAAACGCTCCCATCTGGAACGTTAATTCACTCATTTAATTTCCACTAGATATTCAATTCACAGTGTAAATCTGTGTCCCTGGTAGATCACCTTTAATTGAATTAGAGAGGGTTCAAACATTAAAAACAGCATTGCTTGTCTGCATTAGCATCATTTTTTTATGTTTGTCTTGTGTTTAGCTTTTTCTTGCAGTGAAGGAGAGTTCCTTGACATGCAGTCACAGCAGTGCCAGAAGTGTGCTGCAGGAACCTACTCTTATGGAACCAGCATCGCCTTTGAAGAGTGGGACAACCTACCAACGGGTTTCATCACTCATGGGGTGACGACAAATGAGGGGAATGCCTATATCAACTGTTCTAAGTTAGTATAAACAAGAACTCATTGTTACATTATGCCTTTTTTATGGTTTGAGGGTTTCAGTTAACCGTTTCTGCACTGATGATGCTCTAATAGCTCCACCTGGACGCCAAAAGGCGAATATGTGGCCTCCAACACAGATGAGTGCACCGCAACTCTCTCTTATGCTGTGAGCCTGAAGAAAACAGGTTTTCTCTCCTTTGAATATTTCTACCCAGACAACAACATTTACTTTGAGTTCTTCGTAAGTAAAGAAGCCGTGTAACAGTTTTCTAGCCAATAAGAAGACATTTGATAAAACATTCCTTTTTTTTTTAAGGTTCAGAATGACCAGTGTCAGTCCACGGATTCTGAGAGTCGCTGGATGAGGATTTCAGAAAGCAGCTGGAGCAGCTACAGGGTTTGTACATTTCAAAACAATTCCTACGCTTTCTTCTAGAAAAAAAGCTGTCATTATTTCACATTTCCTCTTTGCAGGTAGAGCTGAGCAAAGGCAACAATGTTCTATACTGGAGAACCGCAGCGTATGATTGGCAGGGCAGTGCTGTCACACCTGTGCTGTTAAGAAATATTCAGGTCTCAGGTGCATTACAAGTTCCCTTCATTGTGTTTAGAAACCAGAACGTTTAGTTTTCTCCCTAAACTGTCTTTGCCTGTTAATGAGTAATTGTTGATTGATCTTTCCCCTCCAGGGGTTGCCTACACATCTGAGTGTTTCCACTGCAAACCCGGCACACACAGCTCAAAAGCAGGATCGTCTCGCTGCACCCCCTGCCCCGCTGATACTTACTCCAACAAGGGCGCCACCGTTTGCCGTGATTGTGAACCAGACAAATATGCCGGTATGCTTCTTCACATCTCCTCCCAACCTGCCGCCATCACGCATCGTGTAATTGTACTTAGACAAAAAGTCAGCAAGCAAGCAAAGCATTTGGTGCTTAAGTGCCGACTGAGAGGCCTTATCACAAAATCTCAGTGTGAGTTTTATTCTCGATCACATCTTTCAGCTCTGTATTTGCTTGCCTTTTTCTTGTCACCAGTACCTGGTTCAGGGAGCTGCAAACCAAGACCTGCATGTACAAACAGTGACTACTTTTACACCCATACCCCATGTGACTCTGAGGGAAAGGTAAAAACAAAACTGCTTTCCTCTTTGGAAGAAACAAAGAACAACAGAAAGGATTTTTTTAAAAATAATTCATGCACCCACCCATCTGATATAACCACAATTATCAGGCTGTTTAGATTGATTTCCAAAAATAGTTATAATATTGAACCTTCATCATGTTGTTAGGTATTATCTGATGTTTTTCAACAGTGGAAAAAAA
>JAUZNJ010013371.1:0-17694 GCA_034780135.1 Jordanella pulchra
AGGGCTCCAGCCCAGGAGACCCACGACGCACTCTGCTGGATGGAAGATGGAGCGGCAGGCTCCGGATCCCAACAAAAACAAAGTCCCAACCAAAATAAAAGGTCACACACCCTAATATTTGTTGGCCTGCCTTTAGCTTTGATTACTGCATTCACTGTGGTATTGTTTTGATAAGCTTCTGCTATGTCAAATTGCCACCCAGTGTTTCCACCCAGTGTTGCATAATTTTTTTTTTTTTACCAAGATCTTGCATCGATAATGGTAGAGTCTGATAGCTGTGCATAGCCTTCTCCAGCTCATTCCAAAGATTCTCAATGATGTTCAGGTCTGGATTCTGTGGTGGCCAATCTATGTGTGAAAAAGATGTCTCATGCTCCCTGGACCACTCATGCTCAGCTCGAGCCCAATGGATTTAGCTTTCTCATAATAGAATATGTCTTGTCTTCAGGGAAGAAAAAAAAATAATTTATAGAATAAAATGGTGATTCAAGTAGTCAGCTGACCTAATTGTTTGAGCATGTACCATTGCTGAACCCAGACCTAACCAAACTGCAGCAACTTCAGATCATAGCACTGCCGCCACAGGCTTGTATAGAAGGCAATAGGCATGATGGGTGCATCACTTTACCTACCTCTCTTCTACCCTGATGCATCCATTACTCCCGGACAGGGTAAATCTGGACTCTTCAGACCTTCTCCCTTTGTTCCAGAGTCCAACCTTTATGCTCTCTAGAAAACTGAAATCTTTTTTCACCACTTTCTACTTATCTTTTTCTCTACTTTTTTTCTACTTAGTGGTTTTCTTAAGGCTACACGGCTCAGTTCAGTCTCAATCCCTTGAGTTCTATTTGCCTTGTGCATGTGGAAATACTCTTACTTTCACTATGAAAACATACCCTGGAGTTCTACTATTGTTTTCTTTTATTTGATTTTTCCAAACATCAAAGTGACTACTGATCATAATCATTCAGGACTTTTTTCAATCACCTTTTTTTTCCCCAAAGACGATGGCTCCCCACTATCCTTCCAGTTTTTAACTATGTGTTTGGCAGTTCTCAACACCATGTTTGGTAGTTTCGCAATCCTTTTAAACTTTTTTTCTGCTTGATGGCTGTCAATGAATACCCTTCTGAAACAGACTGACATCACGTCCACAGGATGTGACATGATTGATTAATAAAGGAGACCACTTGCACCAGTTGGTTTTAAAATACTTATTTTCCCCTAAAACATAATCAGTCATGCAGTACTTATCCAATGGGAGGCTTTTACCTATTTGCTTAGTTAAATTCAGATGACATTTTTTTTTCTTTTCTTGGCCAGGCTGTGTATATTTTAAATAAAACTAAATAAGGTATTATTTAACAATACTATTTAGCCCAGGTCTGCACTCAGTACATTATAGCCCTTCATATGCACTTGACAGGAAAAGTTCTCTAAAGTGAACAATGCTTCCACCCACTCCTCACTTTAATTCTCAGCAGCATTCATGGAATATTTCATTATTCAAGTCCCTTATTCAATCTGAGATTTTCCAGGCTCCAGACTTGCCTCCCCATATCTGTGTTTCTTATTTCTAGTTCTCACAAATGGAGACAGACACTTCTTGAAATATGAAAAAATAAAAACTTTAAAAAGAAAAAAAATAGGTCCTTCCTTGACCAACTGAATTCACAAAAAAATGGAAAACCTGAATGCTACTGTTATCCATGGATATAAAAAATACTAAAAGACTAGCTATACAAAGTTCATTTCGTCCTCAAGAAGGAGCTCCTGGAGTTGTTATCAGCCATGTAAAGTGTAATTTGTTTTTTTGTTTTTTTTTGCACAAGGCTATGGGCACATCAGGTCAAGCAATCCCAGTGTCTTGTGATTTAACATTGCATTAGTAATATTTGTCAATCACTGCCTATTGAAGGCTTCTTTTCTCTAACTGTGTTTGTGAATGTCCAATCAGGATTATTCAGTTTTAAAGCCAGGGACTGGTGAAGTTCTAAGCCAGATCATGGTTGTGCTAAAAGGTCAATCAGATTTTAATTAATGTTAAAATATGTTAAACAGTAACCTTATCCTGTACAAAAAGGGAAAATCAGGCCTTGTTTAGGAAATTACTTACCCAAAGAATTTGAATCTGAGGAGAAAAGGAATACAATAGATCACTAAACAAAGTTGAAAAATAATTTCACAAGACACATATTAATAAGTCTCCTCATATTTTGCTCAAATATCAGAAATGCAGATTATGTAACTGTGCCACAACAAAAGGGCAACCGGCGTTTCATCTTTTTTTCCTGGAGCTTGAGTTGTTTTGTCGAGTGCTGCTTTTCATGCTAAAACCGGTCACATAAGTGTCCTCGCCTGGACCTTTTCCCCTTCCCTCAGTCCAGGGGTTGGACAAGAAACCATGAGGATCTACGGCACATAAGTGTCGGCAATCTTTACCTCGGGCAGATAGATTTGACGGATCTAGAGAGCCCGTGCTGTTACATTTCTTTATCATTGTGGTTGTCATAGAGCATGGTGTAAGCAGCGATGTCAGGGAGAGACTGTTCAGCGTTTCCGACAAATGTTCATTGTAGAGGGCTTGGTGGCAGCCATCCCTTCCTGTCCCTGCCTCTTCATCTGAAGGGTCCATGGAGTCCTGTTGGGTGAATCCTTGGCTGGTGCTTCCACCGCCACTGCTGCTCTTGCTCCTCTGTTTCCTCCGAGTCGCATGCAAAGTAACAGCAGAACTCCGTCTATTTTGCAATGATGATCCCTGGTTTGCTGTTGGTGATTCTTGTGGGTGTAACACAAGGCTGGGAACAGGGCACAAGAGAGGCACAGGGAGATTCAGATGTTGAGGTGGGCAGATGCCAAGGCTGAGCCCTTCATCCAGTGTGGCCTGCAGGCAGCCATCTGAACTGCCTGTGGCCAAGGAAGAGTCACTCTGGGATGGGTTCTGCACAAAAAAAATAATTATTGATTTTTTTTTTAAAGGTTATTGTATTTCAGTAAATCCAGTCAAAAAGTTAAACTCGTGTAGATTTACTACACAAAATAATATTACTTCATATATTTTTTCTGTTAATCTTGATTTTGACTTTTAAGTATTTTAAAAAGAATTGAAAATATTTTTTATGTTTTTAATGTTGTACAGCTGACCTCTTAACCCTGGTTTTAAATATTTTTTTAATGTTAGTTTATATGATGGTTAATGTTTTTTGTCACTTTGTTCATATGTTAAGTGTTAGTTTGTAGATCATGGATATTTCCATGTAAAGTGCTCTATAAATTAGACTTAGACTTAGACTTAGACTTAGACTTTTTTTTATTGTCATTTTGTATCCACAGAGTGCATACAGAACGAAATTGCGTTGCATACAGCTTATGAACATTTGCATTGATATTTCAAGTTAGTTATACAAAAAGTGCAGCAGTGGTCAAAGTGTAAACAGTGCAGTGGATAAGTTAATTTTATTTTCTATTAATGAATATAAGAATATAAAAAAATACATTGGTCTTTTGAAACTTTAGAAAGTATATCTACTTGATATTTTGCTGGGAGTTGTTTATATACTCTACTGTATTGATGCAACTTGGACTGGAAATGATAAACCCATGTCTCTGCTGAGATGTTCAGCTCAACTGCATCATTTGGTTAAGGGTTAGATCAGGTGAGTTTTCTAGCTAATTAAATTTAATGGTCCTTAAAGCTGGTATTGTTACTGGAATTGTGGGCTGGTACAAAGTGTTGATAGAAATTGAAATCAGCAGGACCACCAGGCTTCTCAGCAGAAGCCAACAGAACCAATGTCCATGCTGATTTTCTTCATAAACCATGAACACTTCACAGGGACATGTAATGTTACCTTCCCTAAAGAAAGAGGAGCCATACTTGAGGGGAATCTATTTGAATGAGCAGGTCAGAACCAGGGACAACATGGAACCACTCTCTTCAGTCTGCTTAAGTTAAATATTCAGCAGGCTATTTTGGAACCAGATTGCTGCAAAACAGACTGTAACATCCTCTCTGAGTCTAGAGAAGTAAAGCTGCATACACACCAAGCCTAGATTTTGTGGTTCAAGCAAACTAATTACATGTTATTTCTATTTTGGGAAATAAATATAAGAAATACACATGAGAAATAATTGCCTAAACACCTTAAACTGTGGGCTGTATGGTAGCACAGTGGTTAGCGCTGTTGCCTTGTAGTAGGAAGGTTCTGGGTTTGGTCCCGGCCTGGGGTCTTTCTGAATGGAGTTTGCATGTTCTCCCCGTGGGTTTTCTCCGGGTACTCCAGCCTCCTCCCACAGTCCAAAAACATAACTGTTGGGGGAATTGGCATCCCTCAATTGTCCCTAGGTGTGAGTGTGTGTGTGCATGGTTGTTCGTCCTTGTGTGTCTATGTGTTGCCCTGCGACAGACTGGCGTCCTGTCCTGGGTGCACCCCGCCTTACGCCCATAGTCTGCTGGAGATAGGCACTGGCCCAAACGCGACCCTGACGGATGAAGCGGGAGAAGATGGATGGATGGATGTTACTCTGTGTGTGAATCATTATAATACTACACGAATCTGTTGTTAATGAATATATTTAGTTGGATTTATTGTTTGATTATATTTATATTTATTTGGGTGCACTGAGAAGTATCTACAGACTGTAAGAGACCATTTTAGGCTGAAGCAAAAAGTAAAATATTTACACACAAGCTATTTAGTATATATTGATAAAGAAAGGAGTGTGGAGAAAAGAGTAAAAAATACCCTGAAATCAAACTGAAAGGGACATAAGAAGACAAAGGTCACTAGGGATGGGAAAAAAAAGGAAACAAAAGAAAAGGCTACATAACAGACTCCAGGGAACTCAAGCCAAGAACAACAGCGTGCACAGCGTCAGTATCAGGCTTGGGGCTGGCAGGGCTAATTAGGTGAGTGCCCCAGAGCATTGCTGTAGCAATTGAGGATCAGAGAGGCACTCAGGCACGAGCTGAACAAACTAAGCAGGTACACGGGAAGGAATAAAATCTGTTTCCATGGTTACCAAAAGAGCAAGAACCAAAAAAAGCTCTTTTTTTTTCTTGGTCTTTTTATGCAGAAGTAAATGAAAAGATTGTGTTTTTTTTTCAATGTGAATTAAAACTTTTATTAAACGGATATGGGAAATATTCATTATAAAAACACAGTTGTTTGTCTGAATGGCAAGCCACAAAAAGGATTAGCTATAACAGAAGACTCTTATACAGCTATTCATATCACTAGGTTGAGTATTGATTTGAGGCAAAAGCAACAGATATTTTGTATATCGCACATGTCAGTTACTACATATCCGATTAAGTAATTTCAAGGATGTATGCTCTCTTTAACTTATACCTATAACCTACCAACCTAGATGACTGTTTTACGCTTAGCACAGTTTTGGCACAGTGAAAGTTTTTCTCCTTACCTGAGAGCTAAAAGGCCTGCTGTTAGCTCCAGGAGAGCGCAGGGAGGCCCAGGAGGCTGGGGTGGCAAACATGGATGGGCCTGTATCTTTAGGAATCATGCTTTCCCCGTGACTGTCTGAATGTGCTGCAGCAGCTGGATGAAAAAAGTCTGCTGGTAGGTGAAGTATGGGTGAAGTGACATCACCAGTACTACTGCATCCTTTTTCATCGCCTTCTGTAAAAAATATTGAGACCTTGTTAAAGACTGGATATTAAACACATTTAAACTAATACTATTTAAACATTTATAAAGTTAAACTAAAGTAAAACCTTAAACACATACCAAAATATGCTTATTTAGTTGGTTTTTAAGGGTAACACTTGAATATGCTTAAAAGAAACAGGAAACAGGTTTCTCCCGAACATACTGAGAAAATGTTTTTATATGTTTATTACTTAGATGTACTGTGCTTCATGTAGCATAAGAAAACAAAATCCCAGAGAATTCAGCTGTCAGTATTTCATGAGAACCAAAAAACTAAAAAGACAGCGATGCAAATGGATTCAACATTGGCATGTTTATTTAAATCTGACACGAATCTGTAATAGATAGAACTGGCCTCAAAAAAGGACATTTTTATTGTCCTTAAAATCCACTTTAAGATCCACACTTGGCAAATAGAAATCAGGGATCCTTTCACAAGATGTGCTTCATGAAGGCTATAATCTGTAATTCTTTCTTAAAATAAGAATGGCTGCCTAAAATCAGAGCAAACTAATTAATGAAAGGAAAAAAACATTTCTACTCTACATTACTATTCGGTGTCTTGCAACAGTTTGTGTTCTCTGTAAAAAAAAACTGGTCCCATGGTACATATACAATTACTTTGTTCAGAAATGTAAAAAACGACAGTGGTTTTATCCAGTTCAGCTATGAAGACTTAGAATCTTTTTACACACAGCAATTATATATATATTTTTATACAAATTCCACATACACATACATTAACAGACAGAAAAAAGGACATAATTAGACTAAAATTGCACATTGTTTGCAGCTCTTTAGCACCAATTGTAAATAAGGCCCCAGTTAAGTAGTAATACAAAATTCCAAGTATTCTCATTCCCAGCAATGGTTACCCACAGGTTCTTGAAGTCTTTTAGTGCTCCAAAGCTGTGTGAAATAAATAACTTAATCCAGTAAATTAAATTACTGTCCTCAATTTCCTTCCCAGTGACACAAAACTGTAAAAAAATCCTAAGGGTTGGTCCCGGTGACATTTATGAAACTAAATGTGCAATTTGGATAGAAAAAAGAAAATACTGATACAAACTAGCGTTCAATGTACTGCAGTACCTTTTTCATGTGCTGAGGTTTGCTGCTCTGCCAAAGGAGGAATTAGAGGTGAACGAATAAATTCCTCACTCTCCTGAATGCCGCCATTAGTTCCTAAACTGGAGGGGTGAGGTCTTCTGTAGACCTCCTGTGTGAGCAACTCCTCTGAACTGTTGGATTCACTGCAATCCCTCTGAAAGCATCATTAGAAAATTAGAGGAGAAATTTTTATGAAGCTGTGTAAGTGAAGACGTGCAGAGAGAGTCAGCAACACATCGAAATATGGGGGTTTCACTGGAGCAGTAAAGAAATTAGACTTAAGTCTTTCATTTCATCTCACCTTGATGGAAATCAATACGCCCACCCTACCCCACCCCTCCCCACCCACAAACACAACCACACCTCTTTACATTAATGCAAGTCTGATTTTAAATTACTTTCACTAATAAGCATATAACAACAGCCTTCAAAGCATCAAATTTTTTTAGAAGCATGCAATTTGATTTAAGATATTTTGTGGATTCTAAGCAGAAGCAGTGTAAAGCAACACAAATGAATTGCAAAGTCCTTGTTAAGCATGAGTGAGTGAGTCAGTATACACACCTGACTGTCTCTGACAAGCAGCTGGTAGCTGCTGTGTTCATCCAGGCTGAGGTCATCAGGTAAAACTGGAGATGAGGATTTGTCTGACAGCTGTTCTGACATCAGTGATGCTGCTTCCACCTCTGCCAATCGTATCTGCATCACACATCACAAAATATGCAACAGTCAATTATGTTGAAGCAAAATCAACAAACAAAATGTAAAATAGGTTATGTTTACAGTGAATAATATTGTAAACCTTTGTTTATTATTTCAATTTATGATATACAAAATTTAGCAACAAAAAAAGAATATGATTTTTCTTTGAATGTTTATTATAGTGTAAACTCTGGATTATTTTGACATTTTTACATTTATTATACAATTTATTTCAAAGTCAATAAATTGTTAGTTTTACTTTTAACTTATCTCTGTATCGAACAGTAGAATGGCATTTGGAAGAATATCAAATTCACCTCACAGTACACTAAAAGTTACAATTTGTATTCACTGTAATGTACAATATGATAAACAGATGTTGCTTTTGGAAATTCAGTGTTGCAGTTTACAGTGATTAAATATGATAAAGTCTCATTTACAGTTTGAAAAGATTTTCCTTGATTTACACAACATGAAAGCATGTTTTTCATCGGCTTATGCTGATAGCAGAATTATTTTTGGGATATAATTTCTATATCGTTGCCATATTTATTACCAACTGAACATCTCAAAGTCCCAGCCACCCTTAATTGTTTTGCTTAGCAGTCTAAAACTTATATACCACTGTGTGCGCCATGCCTCAGCGCTCAAATGAGCTCAACATAACTTCTGAAAAATGCCAGTGAGTTAATTGTTCTTCAATGACCTCCAATTACCATATCTCTATTCAATACAGCATGTTTGGGTTGTGACAGAACGGAGAAGTTGCAAAAAAAATGAGCAGTCTATAAATATGCAGCAACATTGGGAGAGCATAATGTCAGTATAGCCCAAATTCTGAGAGGAATGTTTCCAACTCTTTGTTCAATAGTCCCACAAAGATTAAAGGCGGTATTGGGGCTAATGGGGATGCAAAAGTGGTACTATTGACGTATACTAAACTTAATGTTGACTGAGCTCAAGCTTTTAAAGTATTAAAACAACATTGCTTGTCAGATTAACAAATTGTGTTTATTATAGTGAGAAAATAGAAATAACTGTTTTATTGGAATTGTCAGCTATCTTACATTACAATACATTTGGTCAGATTTAACTGTGAATGTCTCTTCAATGAGGTTCAAGGTAGCTTTGCTTGATTATGAATAATATGTTGCAAGGTGATAATTCCTCAATAAAATCCATTATGTAAGGCAGATAGCCAGCAAATGTCACCCATAAAGTGAAACAAACACGTCTCCACATGCACATCATGCAATACAGATGTATTGAGAGCTGTTTGAATTGTGCTGGAGCCTGTTTACTATAGCTTATATTAACTCATGATCCAATAAGGCATCTCAAGCTTTTGACACTGAAAAGTATAAATGGACATTTGAGGAAGAGATGACTGCATTATACAGAGAAAATGTCAGACTAGTTTCACAATCTACTGAGATAAATCAGGTTTGCCCTACAGGATGTAAACATCTTGATCATTAACAAAACCATATTTGCATTTCCAAATTTATTTTAAAAGAATAAAAGAAAGATAAGATGGAAAATGGACAGAAACACTACAATATAATGTGCAAAAATCATGAAACCCTAAGGAATTTATAACTAATATTGTGTGATCGAAAGTAATATATTTTAAATATTGTTTTCGGTAAACCCATTTATTGCTAAACCCCATAGGTTAACATGTGAAACAGTTTCATATTAGAACAGTATCATATATTTATAATAAATAAACCCTAAAAATGTATTAATTACATTATAGACAGACAGACAGACATAGATATACGTATAAGGATAGGAAGATGGAAAACTAAGATGTCAACTGACATTTTTTAGTATTACTAAAGCTTCCCTGCCCTCTGTTAGTATGATCTATTTTGCATTAGTCTCATTGTTAGCAATGAAAAGATTTTTTGTCACTAAGGTACAGTATCACACAAGATCCTTCTTCTGATGGGTAAAAGCAAAACTATATCAAACAAATAACTAAATCAAAGCCCTCTGCTCTCTAAGGGGAAAATTAGTTTGCATGATGTCTTGTTCACTACAACATAAGTCTATCATCTCTGTCTTCCTTAGGGTCAGCAAAATAAATTTGTTACAGCAGATACAAATAAGGTAGAGAATGTTTGGACACACCACACTAACCTCCTGTGGGTGACTTTTGCAGTCCTTGCAGACAGGGGAAGAGCAGTAATGGTGGAAAACTGACCCAGAGAGGTTGTCAATCATGTCTCCTTCCAATGAGTCCTTAATCAGCAGAGACACACTGTCCAGCCACTGGCTCTCCTGCAGCACACATAAACAAACATGGCATCAACCACATCAAAAAAATTAGAAAATGGTTCCAGTGTATGAAATATAATGGTGTTCATTTAGAATAATCTTAATTTCATTCACAACACAAAGACTGAAACATGCACTATCAGTAAAATATCTGAAAATTAAAACTCATATTGGCTAAACTTCATTAAAGTGCAGCTACACGATTTTCCAATATCTTATTCTCTGTGTATGATTTCATTGCATTCTATAATTGTTTTTCTATGGGGAAACTTAGCAAAAAATGTTAAACCTACTCTTTCTACTATTCTCTTTTAATCTCTTTATCGTTCTGTTTTATTACTGCTTTTCTGTACAACATGCCATGTGCTGAATGGAAAGTTTTGTTTAATTTAGCGCAAAATGTTGTAGCTAATGTTATTTTCAGCTCTGACTGGCAACTGCAAGGCAGTCATCACTGTCACCTACACGTTTACCTCCTTCTTGCACAACCAAAGTCAAAGACGTGTTAACACTGCATTATTTCTGTTTTTCGTTGTATGTGTGTGTGTTACTATGTGGTTTGGTTACTAGGATTGTGCTTAACCCATAAACGATTAATTGTAATAGTTGCTAGTTAAAATGTTATAGTTGCTCTTTTCTGCCTTTACAACTTACTGAAGTTTGAACTGCTTGATTCTCCAGTAGTTACCATTTCCTCATGTTTTCTTTTTTCTTCCAGTTAAGACTGCTAAAGGGTGGAAGGTGAAGAGCGCAACAGACAATAGCAGGTCCTTGGCAGCACCCAAGTGTTCAGTGAACATATACATTGCATCACATTCTGGCAGATGCACAGTGAAGGGTGAGCCAGCTTGATTGATGGATTGTGCTGTGGGTACTGGCTGTGGTAATTTGTGCCTATGACCCCTTTTGATTTACTGTTGCTGGTTTCTCACTCTCTGAAGCTCCTGTAAGCCCGTCGTTCATCATATATGCATGTATACATTTTTTTTTTCTTATACTGAGACAAATCCAAACTAACTTGAGGTAGATGATACCAACCTTTGCATTCTTTGAATAGTAATAATCATGGAAGATGTTTAGACATACCTTAAGTGGGAATAATCAATTACATACAGAAGAGCTGAAAATGTGGCCTACTTCAAATATATATAAATTCTTTCATCCTGATAACAAAATTATAATAACGAGGAAACTGCTAAAACTATGGTGAAGGATATGTTTCTGATTATATAATATTTGCATCTTAAGAAATTTGAGTACCAGTTCAACAAGCTTTATTCTTTAGCAATTCAGCTTAGAAAATGAAACTGATATTACTTAACACAAAGGCATTGTTTTTTTTTTCACATTCTTTTTAAAATTCTGGTAATGCTGAAGATTATGGTTGATAGTAAGGGAAGCCGGAAATTAACTTTCTTTAATACAAAGTAAGTAAAAAAATTAATTGGATATGAGAACAAATGTTGAGTAAAATCCTTAAATCATAAAAAACATAATCAGGTTCACAGCAAATCTTTAAAAAATCTTTACATAAAAACATGAAACATTATTATCCAAATATACATGATAATCATAAGGAGATGGTCAATATGTAATAAGATATTTTGTTTAAAGGAACTTTTCACCTGGACTAATATCAGTCAATCAAGTCAGCTCTAAACATGTTGGTCTTCATACTTCATTTAAAGGAATTTAGTGTTCTGATTGTTTTGCAGTTTCCTTGGTGTTTGTTTCAGATTAAAGTGCTTAGAAAAGCACCTTATCATCTACACACTAAGTGGGAAGAAAGTTTCTCCATTAGAGAAGGTTATGGTGGGAACTAACAGTTCAAACTAAACTGTTCTCCCCACCTATGGTTCAAAACTGTGTAGAATCAGGTAGAGCGCCTTTACCTATTAAAATACAGCTTTTTCAGAAACTTTGTTAGATGAAGTGAAGGTTGGTATGTAATTTTGAAATTCTGACATATCTAGATTGTTTTTTTTATCAGATGTTTATTAACTGCTGTTTTGAGACTCTGGAGAAAAACACCCGATGAGAGACATGAGTTTACTGTTTTAATCAGGTTAGATGTAATGACAATCAGAACTTTGTTAAGTAAGGTTATTGGGAGGATATCAAGAGGATATGCTTAGATTATTTTAAAATGTTTGAGTTGCTGAAATACAGCCATTTTCTCTGCCTTTGTTATGTGTGGACATAACATCATTACTTGGTTTGATGTGGATGAGCTAATTTTTGTGATTTTTCTCTCTAAGAAAGCAAATACATCACAGGCCCTAGTAGAGTAGAGTTCAAGTGGTAAAATAACAGGTTTTGTCAACCCGTCAACTGTGGCAAACAGGACGCAGGTATTGTTTATGTTTTTGTTTAGGATTTATGCAAAAATTTTTTCTCTTGTATGTTTTAGTTAAAGGGGATAGCTTTGCAGCCTTTCTTTGTAGATTTCATAGTAGATGTGAACACATGTTTTGCAGCATTTATGATTAGCCTTTCGACACAAGATTTTTTCTTTTCTTACAAATAAAGAAGAAGACGGACAGACGTGTTCTGGGTAGTGATAGGTTCATTAATGACCAGATCCCCTTTTCAGAGTTCAGAAATACTTAGGAAATACATTCCTAACTGAAGTTGTAATTTAATTCAAGAAACATGAATTCAGGTGATCTATCTTTTGTTCCAGTACTGTCCTAGTCCTGAAGGGACATGTCTTTTGTTGAGCAGTCTTGTCTCCCAGTTCGTGTTGATAAGGTATTTCCTGTTGAGTCCTGTAAGTTGTCTGCTTATTGGTTTGTTTTGGAACACTGTGGTCCTGCTGGGCTGGTTCATCTGAGGCAGCGATCTCATCGTTTATATTATCCTATTCCATTGAACATGTTGGCAGTGAAAAACCTTTTTTCCCTTTGTATAGTCAGGATCCATATTGTATCCCAGAAATAATCATAAGCAGACTGTTGTAATTCTCATTTCCATGTCCAACTCTTGGAATTGGTCTACTGATAAACACAAACATTTTTAAATTTCCAGTAGTGTTTAGAAGATAGCTCAAGTTCTTTTTCATTTCAAAAAGCATGTAGAGGTGATGTTTTAGCTTAGTACTGGCCACACTGCATCATCCAAGTAAGGGGAGTGCCTGTTATAAATATATTCAGATCCAAATGACATGATTTATTTTATGGTTTAGTGCCAAGACAGTTCCAGGTGGTTGAGCTGCTTAAGATGCTTGGAGGTTGTTTGTTGTTTAAGTAAAGACAATCAGCTAAGGTACTCACCACAACTCATCCAGCAACCATCAACAAGCTAACATAGTTCTAGCCAAAAACATGCCCTTTTAAAGCAAAATAATCAGTGTGTGAGTAAGCGCATGTGTGCGTGCATGCGCTTATGCGCAAAACACGTACACGTGCCTTGTATATGCACACATGTATGAAAAGATTCATTCTTCTGGTTGTAATATGCATGATTATCCAAAAATCTTAGAATAAGTTGTGCATTTATACCCGAATAGTAAAGTTAGATGTCAAATTTAAACATAAGTTCTGGTTTTGTTGAGAGAGAAGAGTTTGATAAACAATTGAACTGATCTGATCTCACTAGATAGCAATGACTTGGAATGAAGAAAATTCAAGTAAAAAAAAGAAGCTTTGATGTAGTTTAGCCACTGTTGTTATTTCTTATAGCTTAGCTTGTTACATTTCTCTGGTGTGTAGCTTCGGTGTAATGAAGCTTAATTTCATGTAGAATAACTTATAGCTTAACTCACTACTTTTTCTAAGTAGCTTGCCTGACACTGCACACACATAGCTGTGATGTTACGGAAATCCAAGTTTCTTTAACATCATCGTTTAGGTGTGGTCCAGCACTACAAATGTAAGTAGTCTAGCCTTGTTCTCTTCTTTGTAAACTATCGAAGCATTGACTTTAGGAGCAGACAGTGCCTTTTAAATTTCCTCCAGGCCTTTTAATATGAATTGCTCCACAACTATCTCATGGTTGTCATTAATCAGAGGTGGATATCCAGGTTCAGAAAGAAAAAAAAACAATTTACCTTCATCATGTTCATATAACCAGGTGATTGTCCCCCTGTAAATAATCATAACTATCATATTGATTTTTTTAAAATAAACTTGGCTTACTATATACTTGGTTATTGGGTCACTGCAAAATATCATCTGTATTATCACTAAGAATTTCCAGTTTGTCTCTATGTTAGTTAAGTGCAATATAAGAGAAAGTTAGCATGTAAAAAGCTTAAATTCAATAGACAAAGGTTGGCAAGGCAGTTCTCATTATCATTCATGTATTGGTGTTGCTTGTTTTTACTTTTCAAGGTCTTACAAATCTTATACTAATTTACACCTCTGTGTGTCTACTTAGTGGGTATTGGCCACTGTTTTTGGATGTTTTTGAAAATAACAACACATATTAGGCATGCTGGAATCATTAGTTACGGAAATTATTCAGAGAGCATGAATTATTCAACAGACATCTTAAAACACTGATTTTCTGGCTTTTGTATGTGTTTTATTTGGAATTAGCCTATTCAAACTGCCCACTTTCACTTTTGAGTACAGATTTTGGTACACAGCTGTAAATCTGCACATAAAATCTTTATTATGGCATATCAACAACAAAAGGTGGGAATTCTGCTTTTGAAACTTAATGCTATTCTAGAGTTTCCTGCTAAAAACACAATTTTATAAAATATTAAATGCAAATGCAAAGTGTAGGTACTACGTACCGCCTACAAATTAGAATAATTCTAGAGCATAAAGTGATCTGAAAAAAAAGGTTTACAAAGATAAGTCCTCTCTTTCCAGTTTGTTTCCTTTTTAATCTTACAAAGTTAAAAATAACAATAAGCTGACAAAGAATGATAAACACAATGAGTATGTGGGAGAGTCTGCCACCCACTTTCAATTCACTGTTTTCCCTCCAGTGAGAGGATCTATTGCTGTTTTTCTCATCCCTGCCTATTTCCCCATTGAGTCAATGTCTGTTTTCTGAAGAGTGACACGGTAATTTCTTAGCAGTGAACTATGCTATGAAAAGTTACTTAAATTTGTTTGGTTCACAGAGCACAATATTCAGCAGATTTCCAGGCTGGCAGATGCTATTGATCAAAGAAAATGATCAATTTACACTAGCAATTCAAGTAAGGAAATTCAAGTAACACATACAAATAAAAAATATATAGTTTAGTAAAAGAAAATATTGATTTTGAATTTCTATTTAAAAGAATCCCTCTAAAAATAAAACTGTCCCAGAAAAATTGAAGTACCTTTGTCATGAACAGTGACCCATCATACATGTCAATATATATATACTATATCTCAAATGTATATATATATACATATATATACATATACATAAAATGTTCACAGATGGAGTATATTGTAACCATTGACAAATGATTCAATTTTGGTCATGAGGGTCTGGTGTGAAGGTGGAGTTCACAAAATGTCGGGGGAATGAGCTGCTGAGCTGCTTGACGGAGGTCTGCGCTCTCCAGGTGCTTTTCTATTTGATAGTGCAGATCTCCGCCAAGCAGCTCATTCATTATTATGGAAAAACTGGACATGCATGTGTATTCTTTTCCAATTTCAACTCCTAGTTCCTTTAAGGTTCGTGTTTCCTGGAAGAGGCCTTGCTCTATCTATGTAGATACTCTCCAAATGCTCATTTTCAGAGGGGAGGGAGATGCTGCTCCACAGACAGTAAAATCCTAAAATCCATGATGATGGCTCAAGGATGGATTAATCAAGCAAAATACCTCTGTGTACATGATTCTGATGAAGAAATTGAATCATTACATAGTTAAAGGCTCAAAAATGTTTACTTTGCATTAGGCCCTTTAAAGATGGGCTTGGTCTTCATCACAGAAGGCCCCATGAATATACTTTCAATATGATACATCTAAAATATTAATAAATAAATCAACTGTGTCACAGAGACAGAAGGCGGTGAGTGTGGACATAAACGAGGAGAGAAAATACCACAGGAGCACCTCAAAGCTCTCTGTGCTGATAATCCTGCAAAGGTAAGGTCCTGTTAACTTCATGCAAGTTCGGTTGGTTGCTCTAACATTGATTTATTTATTCTGTGTGTTACCATAGAAAATGCAGTGATTAATGTGATTTTCTGTGTTTTGTGACTTAAGAAATCATGTATGTAGAATGCAATTAGGGTATTTTGGGGATGCAGGTTGCACAACAGCAGTAGCTGTCATGGTAACAGAGGCAGAGGGGGAGCACAAACTGTCAAGCCACATGGGTAGCTGTCCTGTATCATGGTGTTTGCATCTATTCATATTTGTCATACTGTATCCTTGTTGTCATCAAGGTAGCAATGGTTTGATTTGATCAGTAACCTTTAGTTTATATTTTTAGAATTAGTGATGAGTGGTTTTGGTAATTTATCATTGTTATTTGTAAAAAGTGAGTTTAATACAGTAAACATAGTCATAGTTTAACATAACCCTTTGCAGCTTCTCTACTGTTACTGTACCCACTCTTTACTCCATCCAGGCAGAGTCTTGCCCACGACCAAAATTAAATAAATTTGAAAAGTATCCTAAAGGAGTAAACCATGATAACCTAATTAACATTTAAATGACTCAAATCAAGGAAAAAGGTAAACAATTAAATGTGGTTTATTTAATATAAGGTCTCTTTCTTCTTCTAAAAGTCTGTTAGTTAATGATTTGATTTGTGATAATCAAAATGATTTATGTTGTCTTACAGAAACCTGGCGGATGCAAGAGGATTATGTGAGCATAAATAAAACAACTCCATCTAGTTAAATTTTCACATACCCAGAAAATCTGGGCGAGGAGGAGGAGTAGCAACAATCTTCAGTCTGACTTACAGATAGCCCAAAGCGAGTCAATAGTTACAATTCTGTTGAACATTTAACTCATAGTTTCCCTCATCCAAATTGTAAAGCAACAAAACCTCTTCTGTTTTAACTTTAAAATCGTCCACCAGGTCCTTACGCTGAATTTTTAGATCAGTTCAGCGTTCCTATCTGACTTGAAGGTGATATTGAAGGTGATAGCTTAAATACAGCCTTTAATGCTATCTTAAGACTCCATTGGCTTTGTTCAAAATGTTAATAGTCCCACACATTCCCATCTTCATACTTTGGACCTTTTACTGACTTGTGGCATTGAATGTGAAGAAATAACAGTATTTCCTCACAACCCTGTCCCCTCTGACCACTTTTTAGTAACCTTCAAAACAACTTTAACAGAGTTTTTCTTCCCCAAAAGAAGGTTTCACTTTAGCAGAGTGTTATCAGATAATGCAGCTATAAATTTTAAAGAATCTGTTTCACTTTTTATCTCCTCTGTATTGCTGAACAATACTACAGAGGACAGACATTCAGTTTATTCCCTCTCACAAGTTGACTATTTTGTCAATAGGGTTGCTGGTTCCCTCTTCACTACCTTAGACAACTTAGCCCCTTTAAAAAAGAAAATCTTAAAAAAATAGAAAGCTGGCTCCTTGGTTTAATGCAGAGTTGTGTACTTTGAAGCAAAATGCTAGGAAACTGGAGAGAAATGGCGCTCTACATGCCTACAGGAATCCTATCTAGTTTGGAAAAACAGTTTACTGCTGTATAAAATGACCCTTCGTAAAGCAAGAGTGGCATATTTCTCCTCATTAATAGAGGAGAATAAGAATAATTCTATATTTCTTTTTAGTACAGTGGCCAAACTTACCCAGACCCATAACTCTGTTGAATCATCCAATCCCTGCTCTTAGCAGTAATGAGTTTGCGGGATTCTTTATAAATAAGATTGATTCTATTAAAAATAAGATCATTGGCACTCCTCCAAATATGATTGGTTTTGTCATGGTGGGTTTCAGAGCTCTAACCCACATGCAGAACACCACACGGACTCAGGGAAAAAGTTCAACAGTTTATT
>JAUZNJ010013382.1:0-17694 GCA_034780135.1 Jordanella pulchra
AAGCATCATAAACTTTAGACAGTTAGCTGATCTATTACCGGGACAAACAACCATACAAGATCACACTTATACAAAAGGACTATTTGGATAGATTGAGTACTATTTCAGTAAAAACTATTGAGGTTACTACTGTGTCTACATGTTTAAAAAGCAAAATGAAAACTAGTTTAAAATACCCTAAATGAACCATTTTCTTAAACTATTTTGTTATTATCTAAAATGTGATAAACATGTTAACAATAGAAGCGTCTTGTTCTTCAAAAATTATTATTTTAAGTTAGCATAGTCTTTTTTGGTTTTGTTGTCTGAGCCCTGTTTTCACAGCTTTATTGTTTTTTTACTTCTATTTCCTAACCTATAATTTCACTCACTTTAATTTGTGTTTTAGTAGGAAAGTAAAAGCATAAATAATAAAAATTGCCAGCAGTCAGTGGGACTGTTGCTCTGATGCTATTATCAGCTGTAGAAACTCAGTAAAGTAAAGATGTTAGAAAGATATTGAGTTTTCTTTATCAGGTTGATACTTTTCCTTTTTATTTAGTGTGCAGACTTAAAAATGCTGGCTAGAAAATGCCTTATATGGAACCATTTCAACCCAATTAAAATGTACTGGCAATCACCCTGCTTAAATTGTATGTTGGTGAAGAAAATGGGCAACTCTTAGCTATGATACAGACGAAATCAAACAAACCAATAAAACAAATCTGCATCCCGAGCCCGAGGCTACAAAAACAATTACCAGAAAATCCATTTATACATAGACAGCTTCCTATTCTTTTAATGACACTATTAATGAAAATGTTTCATTGACTGGCAAAGGTCCAATCTGTGTCAGCCACTTTAGGGCTTTTTATGGGCAGAAAGGGGAACACAACCCTTTGCCTGTTTATGGAGGGAGAAGAAAATTAAAAGCAGCTGTTTCATACCTGAAAGGACAGCTTACCTGATGTTTGTATTTACGCTGTTAACCAGTTTGTCAGAGTATGGAGCAATATGTTAACGACTCCTCCATTAAAAGTTTGGAGATGATTCATCAACAATTTAATTTTAAGCAGATCTATCAAAAGAATAAGAATATCATGATATTTAAGAATAGAAAAAGAAAATCAATGAACACAAATGCTTTTAGTTTCTACCACTACTTAGAAGAAAGGAGTTTTGCACAGGAAACAAGGTTTTGTGCTTTAAAGAGGAGAAGAGTGAAGTGGAAGCTGAAGATAAAACAATAGAAAAAGCAAACACTGGAAAAAGGCAGAGCTGATGAATAATGTTTGTATCTGTTTTTCCAAAAAGCAAAATCTTTATTTTTGTTGTATTTTTCTATTACTCAGTTGGACTTTCAAAAGCTTCATCCAACAAACTGACATTTGATTTTTTTTTTATTTTAGCACCAATAAAAGTAAATCAAATCACATTTAGCGGATGTCCTGATTAAAAGAACACAAAAGCTGAATGATTTTATCGTTAATTAATGCCAAATATTTTTCTTATGAGGGAACTGGTTGTCTTCCTGTGTTAGAACGGTAGCTTTATGAGCAAAGTTAAAAACAATCAAACCATGCTAATCATTTTCAATAGTGAAAATAAAGCAGTCCCATTTTAAGTTCTGGGTTTTGAATTGTAGCTTCAGGTTCAGGTGTATTTAAATTATACAAAAATTATACAGAACGGGAACAAGGTTATTGAGATTTAAACTCATAAATAGCTGCGAAATGATTTAAATGGTTTTACCACATAATGTTTGGTACAATCTATGAGCTCTGAAAGTGCTCATGTCAGATTGTGAGAGTTTCAAAATACAGAATTTTGATGAAACAAATGTTTGGTGGTGCAGCGTAAGATTTATTAGATGCCAGACTTTAGGATTCAACAGAGAAGGAAAATCACGTCACACCATCCCACAGAGAGATCCATCCCAACATTGGATCAAGAAATTAAAAGATTTATTAAAAGATTCATAATCTTGAATGAAGGGTTGCAATGGCAGCCAGATTGTACAGATTTTTATTTTAAATCTCATGATTTGATAGCAGAAAAAGACCCTCTTATGAGATCTGTTCAGTCAAAAATCCATATGCCTCTAATTTTCTCTATTTTCTTCATATGTTTCCTGATACTTTATTTATATCTTGCATGACCATCTTGGGATGACAGTTAAATGTTTTTTTACATTGTCTATGAGTGCCTCCAAGTGATTAAATAATTATTTGCTGAAATAATCAAAGAATCATCTTCTTCTTCTTTATCGTCTTCTTTATGTATTCAGCATAAATAGCTGAATTCAAATGCTTTAACATAGCATGTTATTAGGCATCGTTATCAGCTCATTGCTATGACATTTGTTTAGTACTGAAGTCAGTTTTCTCTCAGTTGCTAGCTCATACCATAACATTATCTAAGCTACATAAATGGATGGTTTCAGCGGAAGAGTTGGAGGTGTATGGCTGCACAGTGGCACAGTTTGTGTAACTGTTTCCTTGAAGTGAGAAAGTCCTGGGTCCTTTGTAAGAGTTTGCATGCTCTCCCCGTGTATGCGTGGGTTTTCTGAGCATTCTGCCCCCCCCCAAAACGCAGTCCAAAAACATGACTATTAGGTTAATTGGCTAAAATGCCCCTAAGTGTGAGTGTGTGTGTGCATGGTTGTGTGTCTCTGCCCTGTGACAGACTGGCAACCTGTCCAGGGTGAATCCCACCTTTTATCCATAGGCTGCTGGGGATTGGCAACATGTGACCATGACGGATTAATAACATGGGTAGAATTAGAGCTTTACTTTGCAAAGGCAGATACACAATATTGTGCTTAGGATATAAATATTGCTTTAAGATTCTGATGTACAAATAAATCCATTTACTCTACTTGACATTTTGCTTAAATGCGTGTTAATAATCCTTTTAATGTGGTTTAGGATTGTATTGTCTGTGTGGACCATAATTAAGGCACCAATCTGTGAGATCGTTCTCTAACTTCTAAAGCACATTTGATTAGAAAATACATATAAAATACAGAGTGGTAATAGCAGTTATTATTTATATGTTAAATATTGACTATTAATAAAGAATTCAATCAATCTTTGTTGTTGTGTCGCTTTGCTGAAAACATTTTAAAAACTGTTTACTACAAAAGGACAAAATGTATGATACTTAAAATTATCTAGAATATTTGTCTGGTGAAATACTAACAATTTATCATCTAATTTGCTCATACCATAACAAAGAATGTCTTCTATGTTCTTACATCACAATGTCACATAGCTAAGAGGCTCTTCATGTTTAAATTCCTTTTCAACTCCACACAGCACATTAACGGCCCGTTTTTAATTGACACAGGACTATTTCTTTGTCTGTAGTAAGCCACAGCCAGCGGTGTTAATGCACAGCTGATGGCTAATGACAGGTGTATTAAGTGATCATGGGATTTTAATGGCCACTTATCCCTGACTGTCAGAGGCAGAGTCTGCAGAAAGCCTGTGAGAGCAGCTGCAGCACCAGAGTGTCTGCCAAACATACAGCTCTCTACTCTGAGTTTCTTTTTTGTTCTCCTCATCCAGTGCAGCCACCTTTAGCTTTTTACGCCAGAATATATGAAAAACATCAGGCTCTAATTTTTCTATTTCACCAAGTCTGATGGTTACCTGTTAATGGATTCTCTCTCAGTATAAAGAGAAACTGAAAAAAATACCTCAATAACTCTCAAAATCTAGCAAAAATAAACATGAATGGAGGATGATTTTTTTTAACTTTGCATTGGAAAAAGTTTAACTTTTCTAAAATTGATCATCATGGCATTTTTGTTCGTTTCTACACCGAACGAAAAATACTGTATTTATTTGAAGGAATTTGCCGCAATTTGATTTTTTCAACCGTATTTATCAGAGCCGTTTAGGTAAGAGAGTTCTGACAACTCTACTGATGACAATGGGCAACATTTTAATTTCAATTTATATTATGGAAACATTTGGGAAAAAAAAAAAAAAAAAAAAAGATATGAGCTTTTCTTTGTTGATCAGAAATTAAAAACAGTAAAGGTAAAAAACAAACAAACAGTAAAGGTCCTGGCAGAAAATCATCAGAACCTTTTCTGTTTTTTTTACATTTTTTTTTTCACAACTTAAGAATAATTATTTGTTTTCGCTAAGAAGAAAAAGTGCTGCAATCAATAATTAAATTGATTATTTAAACTAGGATCCACTGCTGATTGATTTGGGAGGTAAAAAGAAACAAGCACTAGAGTAAAGAATCTAAAGATGATAGGTCTAGCTGTCTCTTTAAAGTATAATGGAAGACCTTTGCACTAGCTTACAGTTTTCTTTAATTTAAAAGAGAGGATAAAAGAAAAATGAACTTAAAGTCACCTGGATCAGTCAGTTTTATGCATGAGAACTGATGGGGAGAGAACAGGAAATATGGCTACAGCAACATAAAGTTGGGCTTTTATTTAACTCACTGGGTTAACTGGATCTTCCCAGAAGTGTGGTTCCCACAGTCCCAACTCTCAACCTGGCTGACAGGGAGAAATCTTGGTAGAAACAGCTGGTATTTCAGTCTACAAGTGGTGACTGTCAGGTCGGTCCAATCCTATTGGATGTCTTCATTCCTCACTTTAACCCAGATTCTGGGTGAATGGAGGAAAATTAGATCCTTAAAAACCTTTACATAAAAATGAACAAATGTCATGCTGCATATGATTCAAACGCTGGGAGAGGAGTCATCACAGCAAACTCAGGAACCAAAAACAGATAAATAATAAAGCTATCTTATGTTAAACAGCCCAACAGAATATGATCATTAACTAAATAACATGTTTTAGTCTCTTGAAATAAATAACAAAAACAGAGAAAAAGCTGCTTTACATCAAAATCATCAGGCTGTTGAAATAATTATTGTTATATAGTCTGTGACAATATACAGCATTTATAAAGATAATCTTTAACATTAAAATCCCCATAGCAGAACTGTTGTCTCCAAGTTGGCATGACTTTGCACAGCAAACCTGCAGAGACAAGTATCTCCTTCCAATTCCTTGCAGCAGCTTACCTGAACGAGGTTGGCTGGAAATCTTAGCAGTGAGCCGCTGCTGAAAATCTAAAACTACTGCAACAGGGCAGGTGAACCAAAAGATGTGGCTTCGAGGCTCTGTACAGGTGTTCAGATAGAGAGAAAAGCAAGCTTAGCAACAGCTAAAAACTCTCAGAAGCATATTAGAATAGTCATGATTGGATTTAGCCTTGAAGCAATGTGTTTTAGTTTGTTCGGGGGTCTCAGTATATTTAGACCAACGGCTCACAATAAAAAGGTGTAGAATATTAAGATTAATACTGACAGTTTTAAAACACTTTTATCCTGAAATAGGTCTTTTTTGAGACTTAACTTAAAGCTTATAGCTGGAATTGAAAGTTCACTAAAACCACGAAGGCCTACAAAACCTTCTCTGTTTGACCATGAAAGTAATTATGATAGAAATGGATAGACTGTCAAAAAAATCCTGTTTACAGTGTTGGGGAAACTGGTTAAACAACTTACTTAACTGAATCAATATTTAAATTAATCATCATTTTGTTTATCTGCATGGAAAACTTGTTCCCTAGTTGCTAGTTTTGCAGTTTTTAGAAATATTATCATACTATTATTGATAATTTTTTTTTATATTTATCACAAGCACTTTAGCAGCATCAAAAATCATCCTGAATATTTTGCTTAGAGTCAGTTTCAATTTAAAAGGTATTACTTTTAACTTAATTAATATTATCTTTTATTAAAGATAATGAAAACTCTATTTATAAATCTCCTCAAAGCGTTTTTAAATATGCCAACCATCAACATAATAGAAATGTTCATATTTCAGAGATCTCGGGATGTCATCAGCGTAAAATAAGAGGATTATTTTTTAGCTAGAGCCATCTTAGAGTTTCAAGTAATCTGCAGAACAGCAATTAAAATGGGTAAAAGGTTAAATCTTGAGAGTTAGTGTGCCCTACAGGAAGGATTGCAGAGGTTCTTTAAAATGAAAGAAGCATAACACACATTTATTTGATGAATTCCATTAGCCCTCCTCCTTTGTTCTTATCAAGACTTCTCTTATTTACACCCGGCAATCTACAGATAAGACTGCCTCCTTCTAATGAGAAAGGAATGCAAATAGCATAAGAATGTACTATAGTACATTCTTATGCTTTGTTGTGCACAAGTTTGTTTGAATATTTCACCCAAGATTTAAGGCAAACATGCCTTCAGGAAATGTTTAAAACATCTCATTTTGTTCTATATTTTTATCAAAATCCCCATTTATGTTAGACAAACATACGGGAGGCGAGCAGCGAGCTATTGTGATTTGGTGTTTTGACAAATAATGATATTTGTGTTCAAATAATGAGGAGATGAGATGAGGAGGCTGGCGGTTCACCTTTGAACTGTATACTTTTTAGAGAAGAGGTAGGAATGGAGCTTTTTTCTCTCTCACTCATCTTTCTGGCAAAGATCATTTCTCACCGTGATTCTCCAGGGGAACCAACTAAAACACATCCAACACCCACATAGCTTCAATTTAAGATCTGTTTCTCAGTTAGTGATAGCACAGTCTAACATTTCTAACATTTCACAGCATTGTTTCCCCAAGCTTTGTCTCTTCTTCCGATTGGTGTGATTACCTCTGCAGCATCAGTACGCCGTTAACCAAGGCTGTAATCCCCACTGGTACTACTCAGTGTTGGGTTTTGACACCGTAGCTCGATGGCGGTGAGCTTTGGGTCACTAGAGCCAGCCTCTACCTTAGAGAAGCATTAAACCAAACCAGCCAATGACATGTTTAAGTTCCCCCGCTGCATCAATGTAATCTCTGGATCCCTGGGTTTCTCTCAGAGGCTGCACACATCTCATCAAGCTGCATTTGAAAAACTTGTGGTTTCATTGATTTCCATTAGCACAGTTCGCATCTCATGGGTGAGGACAAGGTCGTCTTGGTGGGGCTGCTTGTTTAACACACTTCACTGCTTTGTTGAGATATATGGAGGGACTTCAGTGTTCTATTATGTACAAAACATCTGAAGTTAGGAAGAAATTTCTGCTTTTTTTTTTCGTTCTGTGGAATTTACTTCCGCTTTTCAAACTGCCAGTGAGCAGCTCTATATTAGGGGAACAGGAGACAACAAGTGACAACAGTCCCATTCGTCATTGGTTTGTGGTGAGAACCAGTGAACTGGACCTCCATATGCACACACTTAGGCACTAAGAGTTATTGGATGGTCCAGAGGACATACTTGAATGTCATGATGGATCACATCACACATCCTCAGGATGAGGTCAGGAGCAGAAGAGTGGGAGAGAGGAAGCCTTGAATTTGTAAAAGGACAGAGCTGAGTCAAGATGGGAGACTGTTTGACAGAAACAGCCCCATTCAAAGGATAGGCTGTAAATAAAAGAAACATCTATATGCCTCAGCAAATTCCTGACTACCTGCACTTACACTTAGAAAGTGTAATTAATATTACATGGCCTAGTTAACTGTTACACCTATTCAGATATTACCACTCTATTTCTGATCTGGTTTTTACCTAAAAAATGCTAAAGGTGTAAAATTAATAATAACAGCAACTTTTATATACTAGTAATCATTTAAAGTATCGTTATAAATATTATGTATACATTTTTTTATTTACAGGATTGCTTGAATTACATTCAAATCTCAAATTTAAATGAAAATAAAATTTCCTCTGTGAAACAGAAACCATTATAAGGAAAGCTTTTTTTTCTGCAGATACTATGTAATTTTAACTAGCTATGGTTTAAAATACCATAAAGCTTTCCTTCATATTGGTTTTATGGTTTAAAGTCGATGACATGAGATGCCTGATTTGCAAATATTTCCTGAAAAACACAATTATTTCAACTGCAGGCCTGCTACCTGAGAAGATGGCCTCCCGAACCAACTCATATCTTCTTATTCTACTTGTATTATTCTATTAATTTAATTTAAATAAAACTGTTTATGTAACCAAATACATACTGCTGTGTGGTGTTGGTATATAAGTGTTACAATACATGTATATATTATTTAGTCATATTAACTACAATGATATGCGGCTATGTATAAAATAGTATTCTATTATCTAAACAGCATTTCTTTTTTAACACTTAATGGATCATTACCAAATTTAAATGAATCGTTCTTTGGCATGAGACGCACCTCAGGTAAACATCTCCATAAAATCAGTTCATAACTTTTGAATAGATCCTGCTAACGAATATTTTTCTTAAATATTACCCTTGCTTTATTTGTAGAGATTCATATTTTTTTGTAAGAGTTGTTTGTAATATAAAGAAAGTTTCTTATGTTTTGTTTTAAAATAGGTACAAAGTTATGTTCATGTTTAGCAAGTCTATGATTATGTAAATACTTTGCATTACCCATTACTAGCCATTTTTTCAATTACGATGAGTAAACTAATGCCAAAACATACTGCAGTGGAATGATGACAGTGGAAAACATGCAGAGGCTAATTATTCATACAAAAATAAAGCATTTTAAATGATCTGAACTACTATTGTCATAATTCCAAACACAAGAGGCTATACATTAGTCTTTGCCAGTCACATGAAGGGAGAGGAAAGGCAACAAATCATGCATACGGTCATACCTATGGTAATTACAGAGAAGATAGAAATTCAGCATGGATAGGCCAGGGCAGAATCCGAACCTAAGATTGGCTCACTGCAAAGCATCAATGCATAGTAATGACCACCATGCAGGTATTGTAAGAGATATAGCTACATGTTCAAGTAACGCATTAATATTGTAGTGTTGCAAAGCCCAAATGTACAATTTTTGTTGGACGGTTTGTTAGGTTGGTGTCATTTTGTGTATCTATGTTCAGTCAGCATTAGATTTAAAAACGATCTCTATTAGTAATATGACCGAATCATCATCTTCCATTTTTTATTCCAAGTTCTTATAGAAACAAGTATTTCTGCATTTTTGCAGCTTCATCTCTTTTATCATTAGCTTAAATTATGCTATCATAAATTATCTAAATTGCTGAATCAACCTGATATCTCCACATAGCATTCATGTTGTCACCCGGTGTGTTCTTCCAAGCGCCTGTGTGATGATTACACATCGGAGCTGTCAGGATCAAAAAGAGTCATACGTGCCTCATCTAGCAAGAGCATTACTGGGACGCTTTTGTCAGCAACATGAGCTTCTTAACTAAATGTCAGCTAACAAGGCTTAAGGAAAAAAAGAAGGCATGCGTACAGGCAAGCTCATTAGGATGTGTTATGATCTGACTGGCCTCCAGCTGTATGACTAGGTGGTTGTAAAGAAAATTTAGCTGGGGAGAAAGTCAATGAAGTGATGATGAAAATGAGGCCCCCCGATGCCGCTGATTGATTTTTTTTTTTTTTGCTATTGAAAAATGGCATGTGTGCAGGGACTACTTGTCTGCGCTACACAATTCGTAGACGATATGGGAAATCGTTTCCAATTGGTATTCTCCTGTTATCTGATTTTTATCAAAGTGCATGAGCGAAAACAGTAAGCCTTGAGAGTCTGAGCAGAAAGCTGTTGACCTTGATGAAAAATTTTAAATCATGCACAGATTGGAAAACTCACTTCAGGATCAAACTGCATAGCTAACATGAAAGGAAAAATACCTGAACATTTTTTTTTTGTTTGACACATAATATATAAATATGTTTTAAGTGAGAAGATGAGGAGATTTTAAAGTGATCCAGCTGACAGCTTTTCTGATGGAAAAAAAAATCATAATCGTATTGATATTATGCCTTAAGTAAGGGTTTAGTTTATAAGACATGAAGGTGATGTCATCCTGAACTGCTGGAGCTGAGATTTTAGGATATCAGCCCCTAAACCCAGCTTAATACCTCACAGTGGAAAAAAAAAGTTGAGATGAAAATGTGCAGTGAAATACTCGATAAAACATCCAGAGCTCGTTTTTCTGTTTTGGCTTAAAGTTTGCATTAGAATTAAAATGCAAATATGAAAAACATATTAGAATAAACAGTTTTAATTTGCTAATTATATTCCTCATGTTTGAATTAAGCAGCAGGATCCTCAAAGAGAAAGTGATCACTTGAAGTGTTGCTACACTGATGCTTTATCTCATAAGGAGTGCTATGCAGGGAGCAGCATATGATCTTAAGCATAGTCATAATAATACCAAATATCTTGTGAAGCGCACCAACAAAAAAGTTAAGCTAATCAACATTGTTTGCATAAATATGAAATAAAAAACAGTATATTTATAAGAGTAAGGAAAATGGAGAGAGTTGATGAGATTAAAAGATTTTCTTTCTGATATTGATCCAATTTCTTTAAGATTTAACATTTACAGTACCAAAACCCAAATTAATTAAATCTACATGTCTGGAACTTTTTCTCTGATTCTACATGTATACTGAGACTTAGTGTGTGAAAAATTAGCGTGTTGTTCTGCATCATGATATTAAGCATCTCTTTTGTTTTATTGCTTTTTAATAATAAAACACTAGGTAGGGAAATGTTGATGGTCTACGACTGAGCTAAAGTTTTCAGGTAATTAGCCAAACAGGCTTCCTTGATTTCAGGAACCCAGTTGGTTCATAAGTTGCCCTTGCATCGTTTCTGCAGGTCTTATCTCATGCTGTTCATCGGATTTACTCCTTCTGTTCAGCACTTCCAAGTCCCTCATGTCTCCTGGAAAGGGATCTGTTGGTACCAAAAGCTGGAACTTAAACACACGGTGAGGCATCTTTTTCTGATTTAGGAGCTCAGCTGTCTTCTTGAAGACCCGAAATCAGACCTGAATCTTCAGCCACAAGTTTAAGTTTATAGACTATATTTCATAGCTGATTTTATAAAGAGTTTTGCAATATTTTTATAATCAATTCATTTTATAATATTCTATTCCTTTTTAAGTCATTAATTTTTATAGAAAGAACTGTCCTAACCTTTGACGCTGTTTTTATTGGGATATTTGCATAAGTGTTAGCATTAAGCTTAAGAGTTTGTTCTGTTTTGTGATTTGACTCCGATTATTCATCCTGTTGCATATTAAGGTAAATGTTAATTCCTAAAGACTGTTGAAGTAATGCTACTTTGGGATGCAACAGTTCTATTTAGCTTCAGATCTTAAATTGCCGTTTTAGTAAAGGTTAAATTCCCTATATTTTGCCTTATGAACAGATTTGGGTTGTATCTCTTTTTAATACCCACCAGTGTTCAAAGTTCACCAGAGATAATGAGAACTAAATAAGGGCTATGATTATGCTTAATATAGAAGAATCCATTTTGCTCACAGCTGAGATATGTCTGTGTTTTCCAGAAGGTTTTGGTTACTTATACTTAGATAATGCTCACAGTTTCTTAATGGTCTTTTCTTCTCACAGTTTAGAATAAAACAAATCAAGCCAAAGTCAGTATTGATGTTTAAGACACCATTATTACATCATCCTAATTATTCTTTTTTTTTTAAATGTTCCTTTAAAGCCTTTTAATTCAGTTAATTTAACTCAGTGGCTGGTACTACGGTATAGCAAGCAAAAAGTGTTTCTTCACATCTTACAGGTTAAAAATCTATATTTTCCAGGCTTATATATATATTATTGGTCATTGATTCAGATTAATAGCAGATAATCTAATAAATAGATGTAATAAATGAAATACAGATGCACAAACCAAAGCTTTGAATAAGCTCTCAAAACAGAAATCTTTTATACTGTTGAATTCAGACCTGGAAAATACATTCATTCCGCCTTTTCCATAGTCTGGGCTTTGTAGGAAAGCTGACTAAACTTCAAAAAGCTGCAAGCTGGAGCTGCTGGGTGAAATTTGGTCTGTGCATCTTTATGCTTAGAGTAACGCATCTATTTCTATGCAACAGGGTTGCAACAGGTGCAAGGTTAGCTTTGCATGCTCTAAACAAAGTCTCCAATTATGACTCCTGCATAGCTTCGTCTGAGCAACTGTTTTAAATGTTTTATTTTTATCACAGGTTCTTCTTGGGACGTCAAAAGCGTTTTTTGAACTCAGTCACCACCTACATGTTGTTCTGCGCTTCCTGTGTGGCGCCTGTCAGACTCGTAACAACAAATATAAAGAGAAAAGATCAAGTCTTAACAACAAAGAGAAAACATCTTTAATAGCAGCATCTTTGAGCGTCTTACCCACTTTTTTTTCCTTACATGAGTGGGAGACGAGGAGAAAGTGGATGGTGAGTGGCGGGAGGGAGCAGAAATGGGTTGGGGGGAGGATGATGGGAATGGGGGGGGTGGAAGAGGGATTGTGAAACAGATGAACTGATGGCCTTTTGCTGTGTTTTACAGCGCTACGGCTTGGCCAAGATTGTTCTCTACTTCCCAGAAGACAGCAGTCAAGCTTCTGGAGTCTGATGTTAATTAGAGCCTGTCAGCAGAGCGGCCTTTTAAAAAAGGGGTCAGTGAAGAAGGTCACTGTGCTATATTATAATTATTTTACCTGTTAAAACCACAGTGCCATTTATTTTTGTTCCTTAGAAACCTGACACGGATACAATATGATACAAAGGAAGCCTTTCCTGCTCTCTTTGCTGATAAAGCTCTGATTCATTAACTAGAGCTGAAGGTAATTGACTCACAGTGATGTTGGATGGCTTAAAAAAATCCAAAGGGTTTAGCTGTTCACAAATGCTAACTATAATTCATAGCACCATGTATCATTAATTCACTAGCATGATTTAAACTTTGTTTATTTAAACTGACATTGACCTCTCTCTGACTCGTAAAGCATATCTCCTATTATTTTGCAGTGAAGGCATTTTTAAAGGCAACAAATTCTCGCTGTTGATTTCAACGTACAGGAACTCTAATGGTAGATGAAAGGCTTCTCAAAATATTAAAATGCTAAGGAAAAACAACGAAAGAAGATTCCTATTTACAGAAGCGTGAACAAATTTTCATATGTTGATCTGATTAAAGTAGAACAATGAAATAAAAGTAAAATTAAAACAATTGAAACTGTCAAAATTGGAAATTGTGGCGAGCTTTTGTTTTCATGTTCCATTAAGTGTAAATTTGGTGAGATTGTTTTTGCTAAAATGGATGCCAAAAGTCTTTGTGCGTAGGTCACTAGTAGCCTTGTACATCTGGAGACAGATTTTTAAAAAAAAAAACTCTTCTTTGCAAAATAGCTAAAGTTTTGTCAGACTGGATGTACAGCATCCTTGAACAGCAGTTGTTTATACATTTAAGTCAAGACTTTGACTAGGCCTTTCTGACATTAATTAATTAATTAGACCCCCTAATCACGTTGCTTTTGAATTTATACATCTTCTACCTCATGAGATTCTCATTACGTGACCACATAAATCAGATATGGGCAACTCCAGTCCCGACATGTTTAGATAGGTCCCTGCTTCAACGCTGAATTAAATAGAGGATTACCATGACTCTTGGGAATCTGTATACTGAAGATGTAATTCGGTTCTTTGATTCAACTGTTCTGGACCAATGACACTGGCCTTCAAGGACTCGATTTCCCCTTACTGTACCAACCCTGGAGAACAGTTAGAGGTGCTTCAAATAGTTGAAGTAAAAGTTTCATTTTACTCAAAGCCATAATTACAAATAATTAAGTCAGAGAAACATCAAATAATGCATTTATCTTATTTTTTCCAGGGCTGGACATGTATACTGGTGGCGTTGGGCCCTGACTCCTTATGACCAAAGAACCCCAGCACCTACTGATAGGCAACCTCAATGTACATAGCATTGTACAAAAAAGTCTCTTTGTATCTGTTTTTAAGAGGCTTATTTTTCAGTTCACTTTTTGTTTTTTTGTTTGCTGTTTTACAGACCCTTGACCCAGAATCCTTGTTATAGAACTTTAATGTAATTCTGTACAGATATTAAAATATGACAAAAATAAAATGAAAAATCAAATGATCAGAGCAAAGGAAAACCATATAAAGAAGTACAAAACAAGCATCAACTACAGAGATCAAGGTGAGTCATTTAGAAATCTAATTATGAGATTTTGTTAATACAGAATCCTGTTTATTTACATTTAAGTTTAAATATAAGCAAAACTATACCCCTTGTATGTGGAAACCAAATTACGATCTTTTGATATCGACCAAAGATAACCCTGAGTGAAAGCAAAGTTTTCTTTTAAGGTAAAAAGCCTCCTGAATTAATCCGGTTCCATAAAATTATTTTATCATTTTTCGGAGTGCTTAGTTTAATTTCAGAAGTTATATCTGGGCTAAATTAATGCCTAACCTACAGAATATAATAAAAAGACCTAAAAAAGTATGACATCATAATTTTATCTAGAGGAATTAATCATCAATCAGTCTGGAAAAAAAATTTAAAACCATTTTTTGAGGTCCTGGGACTCAAGCAAATCTTTGGAAGAGCCAATATTCCAATATGCTATGAAAAGAACATAGGAGAGAAAAGCGTATCCTGCATTTGTAGAAAAAAAAGTGTAAAAATATAAAAAGCATCTCAATCATCCTCAAGCTTAGAGGAAAAATATTGATAAGAGAAAAGTGGAACTTTTCGGAGGTTATTGGGCTTATTATGTGGCTGCTTCCTCCCTCCACATACATCATTCCTTGTTGACACAGTCAGTAAATATTCTAACCAAACACTATAGATAAAGAAAGATTAAAAACTTTCATGTCTTATGACCCAAAGAAACAAAATGAATCCCAAATACTAGAGTGGAAAGAATAAGAAACCCCATTTTATTTCCAATTTTATCTAAAAATCAAAACTATTTCGGGGTAGGTCGTCTTTTAAGTAAACTTTAGCTTGGAATCTTTAAAGGGACAAAACGGTTTCCCTATGTTTACTGTATATATAGTTATTTCATACTGTTTACATAATAAAAATAAAAAAAATGACTGAGCAACAATACCTTTAATTTAATGCAGTGTAATATAAAAGAATATTAAGAGGCTAAGGAGGCAGGTAAGAAACCAATAAATAACCACTAATGAATTACTGAGGTTTAAGCAAATGAGCAAAAGCAAAAACACTTTTTTGAGATTAACGTTTTATACGTTTCATAAATTATTCTTATTTTGCAGCATATTAAGGCCTAATCAGAGTACAATTTAGAATATAGATAAACATTTCGGTAGAAATTTAGTCAAATATTTGTGTTGTTGAGTCAGAAACGTGCATCAGGAGGAGAGGCTTCAGTTTCTTTTCATAGTTGTCTCTCCTGTGAGCTGTGCCGATGGCAACACGGTTGTGAGGCTGTTAACCCACAATACATCAGCCGACACCTGCCTGTCCCATGTTGACCTTTCTATTTTGTCCTCGACCCACTCCTGTCTATCCTGCCTGGCAGCGTCAGGCAGAAATCTCCCCGGGCCTGACTGTGCCATGTCCATTCACTACTTCCACCCTGTCAACCAGGAAACATCTTCAGATTGGATTGCATGAGCCCCTAACCCCCCCACTGCCTCCACCGCCGCTCTTAGCTTCGGGCTAAATACATCCATCCCCACATCCTCACACGGGTGGAGACAGGTAAAAATGCATGCCTGTCTTGCCGGACATTCATCACACCTGCTTCCAAACAAAGTCGGGATAATACAGCATTACAGTCCTCACCTTCATCACGCTGACATTTGTAACGCCTCAGCAGAGCCGCCGTTTGATCCAGCACATGTTTCAACATCACATCTCTAATCTGTGTAAACAAGTCAAAGGTGAACGTTGCATTGGGGGGCATTATTCAGAGTGAGGCACAAAGCACGCCAGTTTGAGCCCTCATGGAGATCAGAGTGTATAGTCATGTCACGAGCAGTCAGACGCAGTCATGTCCGGAGTGTGCGCGCCAACGAACGCAGCTTGGATCGCTCTCTGTTTCTGAGCAATATTCGACTGAAGATTCCTTGTTTGGATTCATGTGTGTATTCCCAACCCCAGGCTGTGGCTATATCTGAGAGTGAGAGAGTGTGAAGTTTGAAACTGACATTTTTAATCTGTGCTGCTTCTCTCCCCGTGATGTGATCTGCTGTACTGTTGACAAGGACTACGAGACGGGTAAGTTGTTGATCTAAGAACACATTTCTGTTCAAAAAGAAACATTTTTTTTAATCCTGGCCCAAATATATGTAACTGATAAAGAAATGCATCTACTGCAAAGATGCAACACATCATTACATTCAAAATACATATCAATTCAAATTTATACAGAAGGAACTTTAAATTAAAAGTGTGGTTCTTTTACGGCTAAAGGTTGAACAGAAGATAAATGGCTCGATTGCTACTAAAGTATGGATAATACATCCGTCATCATTCTGCTGTCTTCAATCTCTCTAATTCCTGTTGCCAGCAAAACCGTGCATTTGTCCATGATGACTAATATCCAGGATGTTGATAACAGGCATCATAACAAACCATGATGCATGGGGACCATTACGCTCTATTATTACATTTGTTCTTCAGGCAATTTCATTTGTATTGCTATGCATTGGAAGATTCTTTTACAAGAGGATATAATGCTGATTGTTATTTTCAAGGGCTAAAAGTTGATGCTGAGACAAACCACAGAGCCAAAAGGCCACAAAGACACCATTCATTGGCAGATTAATGACAAGCTGTGCTGTATTCATCCTCACTTGTTAATATGGCTGCGTTGTGTCAGTGTGACATTTTGCTTCCCAAAGCAACATGTTCAGGTTGGCAAAGCTTTGTGTTATTGCCAGCAGTGCAGCAGGGTTAAAATAAATAAATAAAAGAAAAAAGAAAGTACATGAAATCACATACAGTAGCTGCAGCAGATCAGTCGGCGCCCTGCTAAGGCTTGACGGCACATATAGTACGAATTGTCACATCTGCTCAAAGCAAAATCACAATTTCTTCACTGACCAGAGATAAAGTGTGAATCTTCTTCTGTGCAGTGAGGAAAGATTAGAACATCAGTCAAAGCAGAAATTCTGTTTGAGGTTGTCAATTTAGAGAAAGTAAATAACAGGCCTAGGCAGCCCGTTCCTGCATTTAATCTACAGCCCTTTGAAAAAAAAACAACCAAGACGTTTGGATTCTTAGACGAATCCAAAGAAGCAAAACAGAAACAAAAGAAAATACTTTTTCGATGTCATTCAAATTATGGGACTAACTTTTGTTCATGCTAAAAGCACAAAGTGATGTAAGTTTTAGATTGTTTACTGTCGGGATATTTCCTGCAGTTGGATCAAATGTTTGAAAAGAGAGACATTGTTGATATAAAGTCATTTACCCTATAAAGCTCCACATTATTTGAGCTGAAATGCTGGTGAGACCTTTGATGGGCAATCAGTGCAATTTCAAAAGATTATTGGGGTGAAGGCATACCTAGGTTTATTAAAATTACAGTTTTGAAAACATAATGTTCCACTAGTAATGGTTTTATTTGGAGTGACTGTCTTTTTAAAGCAATGAGCAGGGCAGTCTCCTACCCCTTTGCTCTGCACTGCAAGACAGTGAGCTTAAACATTCCTTCTCATTATGTAAAACACAAATGAAGATGTTGAAAATATAAAAACAACAGAAAGAATCCACCCCCCACTCCCACCTGTTTGCAAGCTTTGAGCAACACATCAGTCTGTCATCTTTCTGGCTACTATTGGGATCTGAAGATTCACCACCTTTTCTCCAGCAGAGCGCGCTGTGGGTCTCCTGGGCTGGAGCCCTCAGCACACCTGAGGATCATCAGCCCATCAGGAG
>JAUZNJ010013393.1:0-17693 GCA_034780135.1 Jordanella pulchra
ACGTTAACCGAACAGAACATGAGACACGGTAACCGAACAGAACATGAGACACGGTAACCGAACAGAACATGAGACACGGTGACTGAACAGAACATGAGACACGGTGACTGAACAGAAAATGAGACACGGTAACCGAACAGAACATGAGACACAGTAACCGAACAGAACATGAGACATGGTGACTGAACAGAACATGAGACACGGTAACCCAACAGAACATGAGACACGTTACCCCAACAGAACATGAGACACGTTAACCGAACAGAACATGAGACACGGTAATCAAACAGAACAAGCAGTTGATGAAGAAAAACAGATGAGACTCAGCGGCAGCCTCACCTCCATCCGTGTCACATGTTCCTCTCTAGGTTTGGTGAAGAGAAGTTTGTAGAGTTTGTATTTCACAAACAGACTGCAAAAAACAAACAAACACAACCAGTTTGAGGTTCAACACTTAACATTTCCATATTAAAGAAGTCTTTGTTTATATTACAATATGTGTGTTGATGATGGGCTTCAGCTAAAACCTGCTGAAAAACAGTTTGTTTCTGTGGGATCTTTGTTCAAACCATAAAGGTCCCATAAGAGTGGGAAACATGACCTCAGTCCTTCTCCTTAATGTCATCATTCCTGGAGGGATGCTAACATTTGTTTGTCCCACTCTTCATCCCGTCTCTATTCCACTAATCAGCTGCAGGCAGTCACTACGGGTTACTGCTTGTGTAACTTTTCATGTAAAAGACCAGGAGACGATGGTAGCATGGCTAAATGCTAATGTTGCTAACCCCACATCTACATGAACACCCTAAACACAAGTTATTTTCTCGTGTTTATCTTGAGACAATAAAAAGGATATAAGGGGTAAAACTTTGCTCTGTTTCGACTGATTAAAGGAGATTTACGAAGACTTATGACTCCTTTAAAAACTGCATAACACAGACAAATAGTGATGTACACATATTACACTGACTAAACTGAAGTATCTATCACGTGTTTTGAAGGAACAAGAGGCAGGATGAGGAACTGAGACTCATGAGTGACACGCCTGGCACTGCGGCAATATTCTACCATCTTACCATTATCACAATGTCTTACCCCATTAAATACTGGTGTCTTTACCACTCTTATATTGCTTTTCCTAACATGGAGTCACAATTTGTACATGAATTAAATAATTATTTTCAATTGTATCAACACAACATCAAATGAAACTTGCAGACACCAGAGCTGCTTTTAGTGGTACCTCCTTGTTGTGCTTCATCATCTTTGTTTACAGTGTCAATCAGGTAGTTGCTCTGTTTATTCGCCTGATTTTTTTCTGTTCTTAGGGAACTGTTAATGGCCTAAAACTCTTGTGACTATCTCTATAGGCCATGGAGATAGCAGCAATGCAGTTAGAGTGCAGTTTAGACATTCTGCTGTGAAACTTACCTCTTTGTAAGATAGTCTGTCAGCGCTACAACTTCATTCCTGTCCAGAAGCGACGTGCCGCCTTCATCAGGTGGATGACGGCAGGCAACAGCTACAGCTTTCATGAACGCCCCCAAATTATCCACTAAACTCATTTGTTTCTCTGGTGGAAGATGACAAATCACACAAAACAATAAATAGATTGGAGAAATTAACCAGAAAAACTCATCTGTTATTGAATTATTCTGAGACTCCAGGAAACGTCACTTTTAACCCAAAAACTAGGTCATATTATTTAAAATATAAAGTCGATATTTAACAAGTATTCAGGTATTTTTTCTCTGTTCCACAAAAAAAAATAATACAAATGATTTACAATGAATTTTTCAAGTAAGAGTAGATGAACTGTGTATCTTGTAGGAAGTTGCCTCTTGGTAACATATCAGCCTTCGCTAACAGGAAAATATAATAATGTAAAAAAATCTTTTGTTTCTATGGTTCAAGTTACGTCTGAATTCATCTCGCAACCCATGGAGGATCAGAGGAGCAAGAAAAGAGCAAATACGACCATTTCATTTTTAATATTTAAATCATCGATTTAGAAATATGATTTGAAAAGTGTTTAATTAATAATCCATTAATAAATACAGTTTGAAAATATCTTTTCAAAGTCTAATTTTAAATAGAGATTTAAAGATGACAATTCATTAATCTGATTATAAATACCTTCCTTAACAAACATTTAAAAAGGTTATTCTTTTTTCCATCTTCTTATTTGCTGACATTTAAAAGCCTTTTTTGCTATTTCATTTTTTTTACTTTACACTCTTTATGTAGCAGATAGCTAACGGAGGATCTGATCCCAGAGGCCTCTGGGTGGAAGTCCTAAACCAAAGGGATAATAACCTGCTTTACAAGTCGACGGTCAGAGGCCTCGGGACTCACTGGCACATTTAATTTACTTTTCTTTTCTTTACCTTTAATGGATTTCCTTTCCCTTTAATTTTTACGTGATTCTTTTTAATAAACTGCTTCTAATCTGTTTATAAGATGTTAACCTGATGATAACAGAACCAGAATTAGTTTTTATAACTGCTACCAAAGAATAAAAGATGTGAATTAAAGGTGATTGATCAGCTTGTAGAAGCACCTCTCAGGTTCTCCAGCAGCATGTGGAGTACTGCCATGGTGAGAGAGATCTGCGGGGGGGTAAACTTGGCCTCTTTAGCCCAGCAGAATCCAGACAGGTAGTAATCTAAGAGGACAGCTTCTCTGTTGCAGGTGCAGCAGTTGCTGAGGCCCAGTACGTTCTCCATTTTACTGCAAACAGAGGAGAGATTCAGGTCAGGAACGGTGGATGATTGCAGAACCCGTCTTACAGGGAACTGAGAACCAAACATGTTCCGTTCACCGTTCCAGGCTCCGGTTCTGGACGGATTTTACCTGGCAGGTTCCTGCTGCCTTCCTTTAAGTGCTGAACGGTCTGAGAGGATCTTTGCCACTTGTGTTCTTTCCTGGTTTCTATCGACATCTATTTTGGTCCCTTAGTGTCCCGGCTTCCTTAGTCTCATAAAGGTTCAGTGGTTTAGGCGGAACCATCATGGAGACATCAACCCTCTTATTGCTCTTAAGATGTTGCAGTTTGTCACCGATGAGCCTCTTCGTCCAGATGGACACTTTACTCCTGACTGATTCTCAGCTGACCTCCATCAGTTGAGATCAGTAGAACCGGGCCCACTGTTCTCCATATTTAAGTGTTTTATGGAGTGGGTTTTGTTCCAATATTGTTGCAAAGAACATATTTTGTAAATGAAATTAAAAAAAAAAAGGAATCCCGAAACTAAAAAAGAAAAACGTATTAAAAAAAAAGGTTTTCAGAGAAACTTTGCTTTTTTATCAAGTAATATTTTTCCAACGTTCTTTTTCTCCATTTTTTCTCACTTTTTTCAGTTTTAATTTTTTGTCATAAGAAATCACTTTTTTTTAACAGATTTATATTTTCTAGAAAATTCATGTGAAGTTTTATGAATTTCTTTCTTTTTGAGTTGCATTGTATGTAGATCATGCTCTATTCTATAAGTCCCAAATCATTTTTTGTTTTTATTGTTTTGAAGTTTTTCAAAGGTTCAATTCTGAACTGATTTTTTTTTTTTATTCCCATATACAAAACATGTTCTTTATTTGCTACTTCAAACCCTCGTTCATCACTTTAACCAGAAAACCTGTTGATGCTAACATCCAGCAGACCAATAGAAATGCGTTGTGGCTCCTCACTCCGGATAAGATTTTAATAAGATGTTTTTGGAAAAGAAGGTTAATAATCTAACAGTCAGCTCTTGTTTAGCATATGAATGGCTAGATGTAAGATAGAGGGACCGATCCTATACCAACCTTTATACTTCACATAATGATAACTGTAAAATGGTCTAAAAAGAACTAAAAAAACTTCTTAAAATAAGTGTATTTGTCCTTAATTCAAGCAGGTAAATAATATGATTGGCAAATAGATTGAGTATTTTTTTGCCATTAAAGTGAAATATTTAGATATGATCTTGAAATATAAAAACTGCGAAGTTTTATTTTTCATAGTTCAGACAAATTATCTATTTTCATCGTCACATTATCGTTTTTACCTGCTCAAATCAAAGGAAAATACACTTATTTCAAGAAACCTGACAATCATATTTCAATTTTTGCAGTTTAAATATTGATTAAGAAAGTTTTGTTAAAAAAGGTGCATTTAATATATTTTAAAAGATGCTCCTACTACCTGAAATTGCAGTGTGCACCCTCTAGTGGTGGGGCAGTGTAACTGCAGTGATGCGTGCTAGAATTGATTTCCATAAAGTACCTATTTTCAGATGTACTTTTTAAAAGAAATGAAATAATAGCAGCTAATATTGAATAGTGTTAGTGAAAACACACACACACACACCCACACACACACACAAAACCTCTAAACTTTAAAAAATGTAAATTTAAAGGTGGAGGTTTTGTGCTTTAAAGGAGATTGCAGTTTATTTTTCCCCAATATTCCTTCATCATTGCTCTTCATCAGTGATTTCTGTCAGTAACAGAATAACTTCAGCTCGACTGATTGATGTATTAAATAACTGTAATTAATTGTTGATTGTTAATCATACAGTTGAATTCCTTTCTCTTTCTCTGAAAAGGTGAAACTGGATCGACTATATTTGGAGAAGGAGGTCACCTACAGCAGAACCTCCTCAGCTCTGAGCTCCAGCAGCTCCTGGACTAGTTCCCGTGGAAACGCGTCCCACTGCAGAACCTCTGCTTCCGGTTTCTGTCGATAGACAGAGATTTACTGACAAAAGATAAAATAAACAAAACCAGCAACTCAGTGCAGAAACAACAACAACATAAACCTACACGACTCTCCGCTGCTGCTTTTCCAGACATGTTGTTACCACGGTTGTCATGGTAACGGGTCGTTAGATTGACACAGACTTTCACAATAAGAGGCCTCTAAATAATAACGATTTGTTTCTGTTTTATGTTTATATCAGTGTTTCTTTTCAAATGTCCGTTTTGCAGTTTGAGTTTTATGAATTGCATTTCTTTAAACTGCATTTTCCAGATTCACATTGTCTGAACCTGAAGGCCGCTTTCTCTGAAGATCTTGTTGCTAACGTCCATGCAGACCAATAAAAATGTCTCTTTGCTCATAGAAAGTCTGTCCCAAGAAGTGGAGAGAATCTGATCAATAAAACAGAGATAGGAAAATCAACTACGGAAAAATCTCACATGGTTTAATTTCTAATTCAAGATTGTAGTTTTGTTTTATTTTTTCGAATTTCCATTTACAAAACAAGTTATTTCTGTTTTGTACATAAAATGTTCTGTATATAAAATAAGCTAAATAAATGGGCCTTCGTCACTTTCCGCCGCTTATTTTCGTCCAACTTGCTGCTTTCCCGCCCCTGACTGCTGTTGCCATGACAACATGCCGCTAGACTGACGTTGCTCATCAAATAGAAATGTTTGATTTATAGATGTTTTAGTTGGTGCTATAATTTCTGATGTTTTGTAAATAAAATATTTTTCTCTGCGTTTCAAACTTCTTCTTTCTCTTTTTCTTTAAAATAAATATTCTGACATATTTTCCAAACACTGAGATCTGTAAGTCAAATGTTGGCTCCTGGATGGAGATCAAATGACGGCTGACATGTAATTGGTCCTCCTGACGGAGGAGGACTTCCTCTGATGGAGGCGGAGCTGGAGGAGAGACGACTCTCCACACAACACCTCCCCACCTCTGCGTCTCTGCGGCGCGTGTCCTCCCTGAGCAGAACCACTACCATCCTGTCCTGGATCCAGGAGCCCCGCTGGACCGAAGTTAAATCCCCTTTAAAAGCTGAATCTGTTCCGGGGGGCTCTGTGGGGGGGAGGGGGGTCCAGAGGAAACCAGAGACATTTTAGGTGTCTTCACCTAAATGAAAATAAGAAAAGCAAAGCGCTGCAAACATCCCCATGGGTGCTTTTCCTCCTGATGCCCGGAGCCTCTCTAACAGAAACCACGTTGGTTTTAAAGCTTCCCGATGTTTTCTGAGCGTCACCAGCCGCCCAGCTGTCCGCCCACGCTCATATGTCACGCAAAGCTCGATAGAAGATATAAACCAGGCGTGGATGTTCTGCCCTGACCAGATCTGGATGGAGTCAAGAGAACAAGGCCGACTCCCGGAGCAACCGAGCTGGACAAACAACAACCGCAGGCTCCTGTGATCAGAGCATCTTCATCCTCTTCCTCACAGACGGAGGACCATCTCCTCCTCCATGGATCTGTAGGTGAGGGAAGGGTGTGGTTCTCAGCTCCCAACTGAAGAGCAACTTTACTGAAGCTCATGGTGAGTAGATCACAAATAACACAGAGATTTTGGATCCAGTTCCTTTAATGTGATGAAACCACAGATATTCAGATCATCGGTGTCTTTATTTGTCTTTTCTGTCTGGTATAGTTTGGCTTATTGGTTGCTGGTCCTGATGCAGAGCAAACCTCCAGAATCAAAGGAGGCAGAAAGAAGAGAAACACAAAATGGCAAATTTCATCATATTGAGTCAAAAAACAATCAAGAAAAAACAGACAGGGTTCCCATGTGTCCTTGACATCTTTGAAACTTTAAAAAGTTTAGTTAAAAGACCTGGAAAGGTTGAGGTGTTTTATGTGTGTGTGAATTTATGTATGTGTGTACGTGTGTGTGTATTCATGTATGTGTGTGTGTGTGTGTGTTTGTTATATAATGTTTGTTGGGTTTGAAGTTTACCACAGATGAGGTCAAAGGTTATCATGTCATTATTTTTTGTTTGTTGCTACATTCTTGTGTTTCTGCTACATTGTTAGCATAGCTAAAGTGACCCTGACAGCAGATGCGTCCGAGCGTCTTCTCGTTAATCATTTGGTGGATTCCTCTTTGCTAACACGGTGAATAGCTCCTTAATGCTAGCTCCTAATTGTTGGTATTAGTTAGGCTAACTACTTACATCTGTCTCCACAATGACTACTGTGAAGTCAACCTTCCTTGGTGTGTTCAAGTGACGGGTTGAAAAGGACCTACTGGATCTTCAATGGTTGACAATTATCACATTAGAGCTAACCTGATACTGTACATTAAGGTGAATCTTCTCTTTCAGAAAATAAAAATACAAACCAAGCAGTTTTTTAGTATTATGGCAGCTTACTGTACTTTCACATAAAAGTGTCAAATTCTAGCCTTCTTGTAAACCAAATAGGAGCCTAAAACAAAGGGTTTGGGAACATCTGTTTCAGGCTATTACACTTTTTCTGTTCTCTGGTCTCAATCATTTTTACTGAGATTGTTTCACAGAAGCAGGTTGCTGTAAACAGTACGCTGATGTGTTTAGAGGATTCTTTTCAAATCCATGTTGTTCTATACATGGAGTCTGGACCCATTTCTTTCTGGTAAATATTTACATATTCCCCACTAGATGGCCCCAGTGAGCATTTGAATCTCATAAGGTTTTGAGAAATGAACCATTCTGCAAAACATTTGCTGATCTGGATCAACAATCCCCTTCTTTACATCCCTCTATGTATTGTGGATATGAATGTAGATATTAAATATGATTTGTATGAATTTAGACTATAGATTCAACTAATCCTTTTAATTAATCTGATTCAGCAGCTTCTAGGTCATTAAGTTATTTAAAGTGAATTTTCAATGTTTCAAAGACATTCACTAGAGATGGATTTGGCCCTAGCAGTAAATAAATGCGACTGCTTGTGGTCCATACGTTTGGAAGAATTAGTCCTGGAAAGTTCTTGAAAAGTCCCTGAATTTAAACTCAACAAAAGTGTGGTAACCTTGAAGACATGTTTTAATACGAATCACGTGTTTATTTATGACATTTAACATGTCTGATGTGGCTTGATTAAAATCACGCAGCTCCTAATGATGTTGCTCGATATATTGGCATTAACATCGGTATCGGCTGATGTTGATCATATCGGTATCAGATCTGACAGGTGAAACTGAACCCGTATTAACTACAGGTATTTATGTCCATGTTGCTTCTGTTTTTGTTTCAGGAGGGGATCAGTCATGTGGTGTTTGGTTGAGTCATGTTGAATAATTTTAGGGCTGTGAGATATGATTAAAAACGCATCATAAACTAAATGTTTCATATCAGTTCATAGATATTTATTGATTCATTCTTTTTAACCTATTCATAAAAATGTGCCTATAAAGGATAAAAACCCAACAAAAAACACAATTTATTGAAAGCAGGTTCAGTTACAGCTGACTTTAATTAAGCACTATAAAAACTATTAAAAGTAGTTTATTAAAAACGGGTATATAGCTTTAATTTAACAATGGATTTAATTCCTGTTCAGGTGATCTGGATCTTTGGGTCATGAGCCTCAGTTGTAGATGGTTTTAGATGGTAAATCGAGAGCTTTTCTTTTTTGCTGAGCTCTTTCTTCACCGATCAGAGCAGCACTAAGATTAATGCTGTGGAAACCCCAGAACATCTGCTCTTCTCCCGCTCATCCTGTCACCACTAATGAACGAGACGCCTCGGTTTGTGCTGGAGCTTCAGGCAGACTGATACCAGTGCAGAGGGAAGTCTTCCTTTTTCCAGTCACAACCAGGAGGCTGAGCATTGAAACAAATCTGTTAAAAACTTCTCTTTTGTCAGATTTTTAGATTGGTTTGTGGACTTTGGTCTGATCTGAGCCACACCTAGCAACTGTTTAATGTTGTCCTTAGATTCTCCATTTTTTATTCATTTGAAATCATAAAGACATTCATATTGAAAAGAATAATCAAATATTTGTGTCACTTAAACCATGCATGTTTCTCTTTTAGAAGTTATTGTCTCTAGTAAGGAACTCCTGTAGCTGTCTGTATTACACTGGGGTTTAAGGAAGCCTCTGACTGAAGGAACTTTGCTAGACTTGCTTTGATTCTGCAACCCGAACAGATGATGAGAACAGATCAAACTTTTCACAGGCGACTTGTAGCGTCTTGAGGGCGATGAGTCTTCCTCGGTTAGGTTATGCTTTTCTGTCTCTTATCTTGGTAAAAACCAAGGAAACTGTACTTCCCCTTCACCTCCAAATATTGTTCTGTCATGAAAGAAGTTTTATATTTCCTGAAATGGACAATTATCTTCTTTAAGTTCCCACTGAACATCATGTCACAAAGCGATCCAGACTCATTTATGGAGATGACAGGATGGAGAGAAAGGCAGTGGTTGGGCGCAGTACCCTGTGGTTCTTAACTGGACTGTTTTTATTTTAGAAGTCTGAAATAAAAAGTACAAATAATATGCTTACAAAATAACAAACTCAGTAAAGATAAAGATGTTTCCAAAATAAAGCTGCAGTGTGTAATTTTCAGTGACATGAACCGATCCCGCGCTGTTCCCCCCCCCCCAACAATACGGAGGCCATCATGGTACAAAATGGCTTCCGAAACGTCAACATCACTATGTTGTCAAGTGATGGGGAGGTTTGTTTACATAGATAATTTTATAGATAGTATTTTATTGGTCTGTGTAGGATATAGATTTTCTACAACATGCTGCAGTGCATTTCAATGCTGGTCTAGTCACTAGTTTGTCAGCTCTGAGCCACCGTAGTGCAAAGATACCTGCTTCCATGAATGCAATACCTTTTCATAAACAGCAACTTTTTTAGGCAACGCAAACATTAAGATTGAGGCTTTCAGTTGGTAGATGATAATAAATAACATAAAGTATGATTTATTACATCCAGTAACGATATCAGGCAGAAGACCAAATTAAAACATCAAAAGTTATGTTGAACAAAAAGTAACGATTATTAAAATAAAAACTTCACTGCTGCATTTTAGTTTAAAGGAATCTTGTTCTTCATACAGTGAATTTATCCACAGCGCTTAAAGAAACCTCAAATTCTACTACATCACAGTTCAGTACATGGACAATTCAAAGTACTTTACATGAAATAAAAAATAGAATAGATGAAAAATAAAAGCAAAATAAACATTAAAAACATGCATAAAACAGACAAAACACATGGACCAGAACCTCAAACTAATAATCTGTTTACAGTTTACCTCCAGCTCTAAACTAATGGGTTTTTAACTTCGCCTTCAATGAACTCAGGCTTTCAGCAGGTTTACCGTCTGCTGGGAGTTTGTTCCAGAGGAACTAAATGCTGCTTCTCCATGTTTGGTTCTGGTTCTGGTGGAACTAGAAGACCTGAGAGGTTCTGGGAGGTTGATCCATTGAAAACAAACCTGTTCTTATCCATTCAGTGATTTATAGACTAACAGAAGGATTTTAAAGTCTGAGCTGCAGGGATCCAGTGGAAGGACTTCAGAACCAGGCTGATGTTCTCTACTTTCTGAGTTCTAGTGAGAACACTGGTAGCAGCGTTTTGGATCAGCTGCAGCTCTGATGGACTTTTTAGTCAAACCTATGAAGACACTGTTGCAGTGATCAACTTTATTAATGATAAATGCATGAATGAACACCGACATAACATATGTTTGGGGTGTTTGCCATGGCAACAGCTAATTGGGATTTTTAATAAAATTACATTTTGTCAGAAAAATAACTCAGAAAGTAAAATGAATAAACCAGTGATTGTAACAGAGCTATTTCAACATGCTACCACCTTATGTGACACAATTCCACAATTGCTTTTGGTAATATAGAGCTATATAAATGATAATTACTAGTACTACCACAAACACCATCAACGGTTGGATGTAGAATTTAAAAAAAGCAGGACTTAAAGTTGAGCCTAGATGCACAGCATTATTTAAGTCATCCTGTTTTAGCAATGTGCTACATTTAAAAATGATTTTATATTTAGTAGTTGAACTACTACAAGAGAATTACAGAACTCTCCATCTGCCTGAACCTGTCCAACATATGAGCAGTTTAAATCTATAAGTTAGAAGTGTTGTTGCGACCACTCCAGCTTTAAGGTGGAAAAGCTTAACCAAAATACTCGTTTTAAAGTAACTCAGTCCTGGGTCATCTATGGGTCAATAAACCCTTGTCACAATCATAAGGTGTAAGGTTTTAGTTTTCATTTGTGCTCATGTTTTCAATATTTTATAACGGTCGGGAGAATAATTTGTGGACCCAGCATTCAACCAGACAACAAGGGAGACGTTTTAACAATTTAAAAGGAGTTTGGGGACAGGGAAGGCAGTGGGAGCCAGCCACAGGAACCGTGTTTTTCTGGAGGGAGATACAGACATGAGATCCAGCACAGATTAAATAGAATGACTCAAGGATTATTAAGTAATTTCCCTCTGGGATTATTAAAGTATGTCTGATTCTGATTCTGAGAGGGAGGAAAACCTGGAAACCAGAAGGCTGCAGGGAGTTCAAAACGTGATCCAATAACTGAGTCGGAGGGAAAGAGCAGGGATCAGAACTGGGAAGGCAGATAGATGACTTGGGAGTATCCAAAATGTGATCCAGTATCAGAACCGTAGTAGCAGGGGTCAAAACCAGGCGATCAGATGTCAGAGAAACTCCAAAACAGAATCTGGGATTGTGGTCAGGGGCAGAAAAAAGGTCAGAGGCAGACAGGCACAAAAACAGATCCAACGGGGGGGCAGAATATCTCAAGTTCTCAGAGGAAAACTGGTCACAACAGGCAGACAGACAGACAAAATGCTGGACGTGACTCAGCATGAGGTTGACAACAATCTGGCACCAGCTGCTGGTCTGAGGCAGTTTATATAGGCAGAAGTGGAGATGGACTGATGAAGACTGATTACAGCAGAGCAGCTTGACTAGGTGGAGATGGTTAGGTAATCAGACCAGAGCTGGTTTACAGAATCATGACATATTTCTTTGTTCTTTAGTTCATCCTCTGTCCTAAATGTTTCCTTACTAGGGTATTGTTTTGTGTCTTTTTTTAAATCTTATTTTACAATTAATTTTTGATTGATATGTCCCCAGATTTTTCTATGTTTCTTTCAACCTGTGTTGATTGGCCTTCCTCCTCCAGTTGTTCCACATTCACCCTGCCACAGCTGCTTTATGTTCCCTCTGGGAACATAAAGTTCCCAGTTCCCTCTGCTCTTCTGATTCATTGATCATTTGTCTACGATATAACCCCAAACGTAAATATGAATCAATATTTTCAAAAGTTGGAGAGGTTTCCTAATATTTTACTTAGATGCTGCTCAGTCCATACCTCAACGTGTAATCTGCTGGGTTTCCCTAGAAAACCGTAAATCTGACTAAAAGATCTGATTGATCTCACTCTGTAAAGTATCTTGGGATGATGTGCTATAAAAAAAAGATTTAATTTAGATTTTATTTCTTAAGTATTAATGGACACTTTTTAAATATAGGATGGTAAAAGCGGTTACCTTGGCAGCCTTAACAGATTGAAGAACCTAGCAGTGCCTGGATTTCCCTAGTTGGAAGATTGTTTTTATTATTCTAAAGTTACTCTTCCCATGTTCTCCCAACCTCAGGTTTACAGCTTGTAGTTTTTTTGTTGGTGAGAAAAAAATGTTTAAAGAAGCCCATTACATTGGTGCAAAATGCATCTGTAAATTAATGTGACTGTAGGTATTTTGGATGAGCGGGGAAAAGTGGAGGAAATAAATGATCACTGTGTTGAATGAAATGGAGCAGAGTTACATGATAACAGCAGAGCTCTGAACAGTCCTTCACTACAAAGGTCTGAGTTTGCAACTAGAATTAGCACATCATAAACAACATATACTGGAAGGAAAAAAACTAAGAATTAATCCAGAAATAAGGACTAAAGAAAGCAAAGAGAAAACCAAATAAAAATGTTAAGAAACTGGCAAACAAACTGGAGTAATATGGCAAACCTCAAAATAACAAACTAAATCAAAACCTTATTTGTAGATCTTGACAGACATTTCTGGAAGCTTTTAACCACTTTTTACATAGCGCAAGGCCTCAGTGATCTAAAAGTCATTTTTATACTACAAAGCTGAGGCATCGACCAAAAGAAACCAAATTAGATCAACTTGCAAAGTGACTCCAGAGAATGGTCAGTCAGCTGAGGAAATTGACTTCCTCTCTGAGATCTCTGATGTTATGTATGTCACCTCCTTGCTTTAGTGTGTGCGGGCCTGTGTATATATATATATATATACATATATGTATATAAATATATATTTTGCTTTATGGAAGTTGGAAAGCATTTAAGCAGTCATGCTCAGTCTAATTGATGGTTTAGTCAGTGGAGCATGATGAGAGACCCCATTTTCCTGCATAGATGTGAAAGAAGGGAGAGAACAGGATCTGTAAAACACAGGAACACAGAGAAGAAATGAGCCGACGCTGTCAGAAAGACAAAGCTGCCTTAGCTTTTGATTTCTGCAGACACGGAAATGATCATGTAAGAATGTATTCTGCAGAAAGAAGGACCACCTATGATTAAACAGGCACATTTTGTTTTCATCACTTGGGGAAAAAGAGGCATTCTGTGATTAGTTCATTCTTGCTTTTAGAGCGAATCCAATTATTTGTTGCTAACTAACAAAAGAGCAAAGATAGCGTTGTAAACATACTTGTCAGGTTGGTGACCACACATTCACACCTTGCTCTGGCTGCTTACTGTTTGTGCTGGCATGAGGTTTCCACAGAATTGCATTTTACTACAGCAAGTGGTTTTAAATCAGTGTTGTCCCGATACAGCTTTTTCATTTCTGAAACAATCACAATATTTCAGCTTTGATTAACGACCAATCCCAATATCAACCCCATATCAGCACAGATCATTCACACTCTTATTACTTATTTTGAAGTGATTTCACTCAAACAGAGAAGATTAGTCAACAAAAATAAGTATGAGAACAACTGACCCATTTATTATCAACACATCAGGAAGGAAGGAAAAAATAATAAATGAGACAATAGCAAACTTGTGCATGAGAAGCTTTGCACTCAGAACATAACCCTCCCATCTGAAAGTCCTCCACAGGACCTTTCTTTCTAAAAGTGGGAAATGTACATTACGAAGGTATGATTAAAACTATTGAAGCTGATCTTCTTCCCAATTTACCCTTGCTCACTAATAGTTTACATTTAACAAGCAAGGAGATCTGATGCCCATCCAGCCTCCAACTTTTTTTTAAGTCCAGCTTTACTTAAAGAAATAATGAAAAACTGCATGACTAACTGCAAGTGTGATCTTTCTGTGTGTTTACTAGGATCTAAAGAGAGTGCTGTCCTTCCCTCCATACCCTGGGGATTACCTACATCCTGTGGTGTACGCCTGCACTGCAGTCATGCTGCTCTGTTTGCTTGTTTCCATCATGACTTACATTGTGCACCACAGGTAAAATCAACCCTTTCAACTCCATCTCAAAGGTTACTGACTTCCTCCTCATCTAAAATCCCCTAAATAAAATGGTTTCACAAACCAATCATTTTATATATGGAGTGAATTTTGTTCCATTATTATTGCAAGCCAGGAAAGTGTTTTGTAAATTAAGATCTGGAGAAAAAAGGAAATTTAGAAATCAGATCTTCGAAAAACCTGACAATCAAAAACATGGTTTTGAGAGTAACTTTATTGTTCTTAGGTTTTTTTTTATTTATTTTAAGATTTCAAACTTTTTCAGAGTGAGTTTCATGATTTGGCTTCTTTTCATATTTGTTTCATATATGTTTTGCTTATCATGTTCTCCTCACTCTAAGCACCACACTCTGTGTGTCTGTGACTAACAGAACCATGTCTTCACTCCTCACTCCAGAGGGAAAGGGAATGTGATCTGTAAAATTCAATTTGAAAAAGAGGAATTTGAAACTATAAGATCTGTAAAAGGAAACAAAGAAAACAAACTTAAAAAATTTAGTCTGATAAAATAAAAAAAAAACTCATGAAAAGATGAAATCTGAGAAAGAGACAAAGTTAGTCTCAAAACCTTTTTTTCCATTACAGAATTTCCAAGAACTTTTTCAAAGTTGAATTTCTGGATTTTGCACTTTTTTTCAAATTTCCTCTTAAAGAACATATTCATTGCTTGCAACAATAACAGATCAAAATTCAATTTATATCTATACAGCCAATTTGTCCATTAACTGCCAGAGCTCAGTAAGGGTGTTTTCACACCTGCAGCTTTACGTAGATCTAAATCAAGTTTGGTCCCGTTTGGGTCGATATGAAAGCACAGTGTCCACCACACTAGTGCAGCCTGAAGAGGTGGTGTCTGTTCAGCTCCACCGAACTCTGTACGCTTCTAGTTGATGTCTGAAAACAAGCTTACTGTGGTGCAATGATGGTAGGAACACAAGGAACAATCAGATGTCTGATATCCGATGGAGCTTGGTTATTTAGGGCTTTATGTGAGAAGGAGGACAGTGGATGCCAAGCAGGAACAATGAATGACATGGGAGGCAGGTTTGCAGAGAAAACTTTCTTGGAGGGACCTGTTGGAAGCATTTCACTCCAGCTCCATCAGTTTCAACTTATTGGCTATGTACAATGTCTTTCTTTCTCCTTCTAATATTGATCAGTGGTATGGTGAAAATTATATCCTGCAATCCTGAGATGTATTCTGGTTGGCTGTAAGTCAGTTACATCTGGCGGTACAACCATGTCCTGAATTTCCTGTCAGCTGTGTTGGAGTGGAGGTGGATTAAGATCAGTGCCTTTCATAAGCAAGTCAAACACCAAGCTGCTAAAGGACTTGTGAGTTTGAGGCCAAGCACAAAGCATCAAAGTGCAGCAGAGGAACCTACTCTTACAAAAAGTCTCTAAATAATGGAAGCCAAGCAAGAGTTAATCAAGCAAGAACACCAGCCTAAAGCAATTCAGATAGAGGTCTAATAGTCAAAGGAATTTTGTGACAGAGGCAGTGTAGAGATGTTCAGCGTGATCTTAATGCATTTTTATTGGGTCCATCTTAGCAGTTTCCCTCTTTCTACTTCACCAGTTAAAAGCTACTTGGCTGGCTTCTGGGAACAATAGTGTGAAATGCATATTTGTTTCGTTCTCAAGAGTATCCTATTTTTACTTTAATCATCTTTCCCTCAGATATATGAAGTCTTCCGCTACCCTGTGCTGTAAGACAGGCCAACCCACATGGTTGCTACTTGCAAGCATTACTTTCCAATTGATGTTTTTGAGGTGGAGTTCAGAAACATTCTGCCTCCAAACAGACTCTTTGCAATGAAATCCAAAGAGTTTAGAACCAATGATCCAGTTGATCTCAGTTTATTCATACAGCAAGAAGTAAGGAGGTCAATATAAAGGTGCTTCACCAAAAAAAAGGAACTTAGATTCAATCATACATTTTATAGTCAATTACGTTCATTTTAAATTTATCCTTGGCAACAAACAAGCTGTCAATTCGATTTTATTTATTGCTCAAAATGCTTCCCAGGAACCCAGCCGAATGCTTCAATTGTGTGACTTGCAGAATTAAACTCCTTTAACAGGAGGGTGCCTTATGGGCCGAGCAGGGTCCAAGAAACATAGAGAGGTTTAGAAAGGTCGCTGAAACGTTTGCCTTTGGTAATGCTTTAAATTAGTTTTCCTTTCTGTTACAAAATGAACCCCTCTGTGCAATTACAAAACCTGTTAAGAGTCAATGAACGGTTATTAAACCATCTGATTCCTGGTACAGATCGTTAGGATTCTTTCTAAATACTGAACATTGCTGCTGGTTTCTTGGCTTAGTTTGCCATTTTTTCTTATTACTTTCTTCATTTTTATAAGTTATGGAGTGAACTCTGTTCCATTTTTGTTACGCGCAAAAAACTTTTTTTGTAGATGAAAACTAAACAAAAAAAATAAAATCCAGATATGAAAGTTTGAAAAACTTCTCAACTGAGCAAATGTTTGAGAAAAACTTTGATGTTTTCTAGATTTAATTTTTTCAAATAATGACTTTGTCAATTTCTTTCATTTTTTAAACAGATTTTATGTTTTCAAATGTTGTACCTGCAGCAATAGTGCAACAAAATTCCCTCCATATACAGCACACCTGAACATATCATCAGACTTCATTACATATTCTGTAGGTTCATTTACTTCATTGTCTTGCTCTTCCTGTACCTGCCTGCTTTATAAACTGTTGCTCACATCTGGCATAAATTAAATGTCAATACAAAATACTAGAAAAATATTTATTGGGATAAACAATAATGTGTTGAATACTTAAAATGCCTGCTGTTTGTGTTGCTTTATTCTGTGTCTTTTATTTGTATAGTTTATAAAGTTCAAACTCGTTCCTAAAGCCTTAGAATACCTAAAATAACGTGAAGTTATGGTCCGATATGTCATAAGCCTGTCCACACAGACAGTACTACTATATCATAAAATAACCTGATTTTCTGTGGTATGCATGTCTATCTTGTGGAGTGTTAGTTTACTTTGTCTATTCCCACAATCCTCTGCTGTTTAACCAGCAGTGGGATAAGGGAACGTTGATTGCACTTACTTTATAATGACTTTCTTTATTTACTGCCTGCAGTGTCATCCGCATTAGCAGGAGGGGCTGGCACACACTCCTCAACCTCCTCTTTCATACAGGACTGACTTTTGGGGTGTTTGCTGGAGGCATCAATCAGATTCACTTTCCTTTGGCTTGTCAGATTGTAAGTGTGACATATTTTTCTGTTTATTACCCCAACAGCTCATCCACAAAGTATTCACAGCACTGCACTTTTTCCTCATTTGGTTATGCAACAGCATTACTTCAAATGATGTTTAATTAATCTCTTGCATTGAAATTCTACATACAATACACCATTATGAATATATAAGATTGTTTTTAGAGATTTCTAGAAACTTGTAT
>JAUZNJ010013404.1:0-17692 GCA_034780135.1 Jordanella pulchra
TTTCTTTCTTTCTTTCTTTCTTTCTTTCTTTCTTTCTTTCTTTCTTTCTTTCTTTCTTTCTTTCTTTCTTTCTTTAGATCAACATTGGCTTTTCTTTCCTTTGTTTAATTTTATCCTTGAAATACACCATCACTGCAAATACAGTAACTTCTATTGAATGTCTATGCTTGAGTCTTCTGTTGTCTGTAGAGGTGTAAAAAGGGTTTAGGTGTATTTTGTTGGTAAATGAAACACTTGATAATATCCACCTTAGTTTTGTACAATCTTGTAAATTCAGTTACCCACTTTTAGTATTTCTTTTCTAAGAATAGAATGTAGTGTAATATAATGTAATTGAAATTGCTTCAGAACACATTTATATCCTCCCATCATAGCTACTAACCTCCCTTTGATTGATTTATTTCTCTGATTGTATTTTTGTCATCACCATTTCACAGTCTGGTAAACAGAAGTTAAAAGAAGTGTAAAATCAGGATGCAGTCTTTAGCGCTCATTGTTAAAGGATCTAGATGAGTAATATTTTCTTATACACAAACCATCCAACAGGGCAGCTGGTACAGCTTTCTAATCTAATACAACACTTGTTGAAACAACCCTGTCTGCGCTGATTAGGATACACTATCCTCAAGGTATCGGATATCTGAAACTGAGGGAGCTACTTCCTGTCTGCTCTGTCTGTTTCAGCTTATTTTAATGCATAAACTCCACGAGGAAGCATTTCTCTGCTTGTTAATTTAATAGATCTATCAGAAATAAATGTAATGTGTGTGTTAGCCCTGAGATGAACAGATGATTTGTCTAAATGTCTGCAGCACCCTGATCAGGATAAGAAGGTAAGTTGTCTTTCAACCTCTTTTCATATCTTTACTGTTTTAGTATATGTTTCAGATATGATACATTCTTCATCCAATTAATACATTTATTTAATTACTGAACAGATGTCTCTTAAGGCAGGGGTAGTATGCGGGGTGGGGGGGTACTGTCTTCACTCTATATTTAGAGTGAAGACAGTACTATCTGTCTTTCTGTATGTTAGCAGGGTTACCTATAAAGTTATGTCAAGGAACAATCCATTAAATCCTGGTGATAATCCAGATCATAGTTCAGGGTCCAGGTCTAGGAATTCTTTAACATTATTTGACAGAACAAGCAGTTCCCCCTAAACCAGATGGTAGCAGCAGTGACTACTGGAAGTGTTATACTAAAGACAAAAATACAAAAACACAACAAAAGGGAGCCATACCTCACCCCAGGTCTGCTGATCAAAGAAGAAAGCAGAGTGCAGAGCCAATGAAGAAGGTGAGAACAGCACAGACACCAGAGGCTGCAGCCCCTGGCCAGGCCTCTGTAAGGGCATCAATAATTCATTAAAACTTGCTGCTTGGCGGAGGTCTGCATTCTCCCAGTGCTTTTCTAGTCTATTTATTTACTTTTGAAATACATTATTCAAATAGGCTGTGTGGTGGCGCAGTTGGGTCTTTCTGCATGGAGTTATTGCATGCGTGGGTTCTCTCCGGGTACTCCGGCTTCTTCCCACAGTCCAAAAACATGACTGTTAAATTAATTGTTATCTCTCAATTGTCCCTAGGTGTGAGTGTGTGTGTGGATGGTTGTATGTCCTTGTGTGTCTATGTGTTGCCCTGCGACAGACTGGTGTCCTGTCCTGGGTGTACCCTGCCTTACGCCCATAGTCTGCCGGAGATAGGCACCGGCTAACCGCCCAACCACGACCCTGACGGATGAAGCTGGAGAAGATGGATGGATGGATCATTAAAATATTAATCATACCATTCAACTGTTAAACGGACCCTTAAATAATTTAAAATACAAATGAAGTATTTATCATCAATATATTATGTAAATATTAAAATACCATTTTAAAAGTACATTTATTTAAAAATGAAAAAATTACTTCACTTTATATATCTAAATAAATATAGATGTAATTATTTCTAATTTTTGAAATCTGTTTCATTGCTATTTTTGGAGTCAAACATTGAATTATTTGGGAACCTCTGTCTTGAGGTATCCATCCCAACAAAAGTTTTAATTTTGCATAGCTTTACATATGGAAAATAATTTATTAGGTTAACAAAACCTAAAAGCATCCGACCTAAGGGAGTTTCATCCTGCCAGTGTTTAACTAGCACGGTTAGCATGTTATTGTAGGGAAAAGAACACAATTAACCACCTTTAAAATTTAAAAATAACAAATATTATTGAAGTTAATCATTTTATAAACAATAAAACTTGGCCTAATCGGAAAAAACAAAAATGACAAATTAAAGCAGGGAAAACAGGGAAATTTGATGAAAAGGAAACATAAAAAAACCTTAAAATTTAGATTCAAAGAAAATGAAAAAGTTACCCTAAAAATGTTTTTTTGGGGGGTTAAAAAGTTTCTGTGCTTGATTGCATTTTTTTCTTCAAATATCAAGTTACAAAATACTTCTTAATCTGTAGCACTAGTGGAACAAAATACACTCCATATGTTTTGTTTTAATTTAATACCTGCTTGGAAATAGCTCTTTAACTATTAAAATGAGGTAAGATTTTACATTTTATTTTTCTTAAAGCATTTCTGTCAAAAATCATATCTCCTCCTGGGGGAGTTGTAGGATTAAAGCTGCTAACAGGTTTTTTTTCACACAGGGCTAACCACTGCTAGAATATTTAGTGTAGGTCAACAAGCTGCCAACAATCCCGGGGATAGAGTATGGATTACGTCGAACATAATCTATGGAGGGGTCAGGGTTTGTGGATTTGAAAGGGTAAAGGGGGAGCATTACACACACAGATAAAGGATCATAGCTGTTTGATTTGCTACATTCATGATGAAAAGCTTTAATTCCATTCTTGGACATCGAACTGAAAACATTGTGTTTCCAGATGCAAACCGTAACACAGACAGCCAAAGAGACCTGCTGTTAATCTCCGTGTTACATGCTAAATTACCTCTCTGTACAGCTTGTTTTTACTATCTTGCAGCAACTCTTCAGGAGGAAATAATCAGAGCATGTTTTTCCCCAGTGCCTCACTCTATGTCACAGTTGGTTAAAAACAAAATTATACAGCAGCTGGCTGCCTTGTGAAAACCGGCATTGTTTAATTTATCATCGTTCCACTTCTGTCACATGGTGCTGGTGTTATAGGAAGCAGAATCACAGCTGGCCATTAGGCAGTACCTCTGTTGGGCCTCTTAAGTTTAAACAAAGTTTTTATGTTTTGTTATTTTCCTTAAGAATTGATGAATGCAGTAGTTAGGATATAAATGGGCTCAGTGTTGAAGAAGGACACTGCAAATATATTTATAACCCTGGTAAAGTAAAGAAGTGTTTGTAACTCTAAAGGGATCCTTGAGTAGTTATGACAAAAAGCTCTATTAAATAAATATATATTTTCAGTGTTAATTAAACAATGTAAGCTGTTTAAATCTAAATTAAAGTATTGCCATAATATGGGACCTTTAAGAACTTTTTTTACCAACATATTTCTCTAAATCTTTTTAACTATTTAGGTAAGCATAAAATTCTTTTTGTGATGTAAGTTACAATACTTCATGGAATTTGCTATAGTGTTTTCCTTTTTGTGTTTATTCCTCCATGTTTAGGTGCAGAGCATAAAGAGTTGGTTTCATGTTTTTCCGTCATATTCTATCCAGACATATCCCTCTTAGGTCTTTTTTCTGCTCTCCAAAGCTCAAACAATGGGATTTAATAGGACAAAGACAAGCTATATATGATAAAGTTGACAAAAAAACATGTTGACTCAAAGTCAGACCCTGGTGATGACGATGTAGGATATGTTTGTTATTTATCTAGGTCATCTGTCTCTTTATCTTTAGTGCCTGGGACTTTCTGTCTTTTGAGTCCTCCATCCCTGCTTGTTTTTTAGCTTTGTGCAGCCGTTTCCAAATCTACCTCCATGTGCTTGGATGCTAATGGCTGCCATGAAACTTTAAATACGCTGAATGGCACCATAATTTAATAATTATCTCCAAACAGATGGGCTGTAAGGTTTTTTGCCTTGCACAGCCTCTTTGTTTTTTTCATGTCAGGAGAAAAGCCGACCATTTAAGGTGAAATATGAGGAGAATCGAAATATGAGCACGAGAAATGTGTTAAACGCAAACTGTAGGCTGCATATTAGACTCTTTGGAGTGCTTTGACTGTAGCGTATTATGAGATTCTGGCTCATTTTGTCCTTTGGGAGGTACACTGATGTCTGTGCACACTTTTATTTTCTGCTTTATAGGCTTTTTACACAGGAAAAACATGTTTATTGAGCGCTCTCTCTTTTTCTATCTAATGTAATTTGCTTGACCGCGACACTCACTTTTAGTTGGAGACTAATGTAGTTTTAAACAGCTTTTTAACGTTGTCCCCATTAGAGCGTTAATGTGGTGACTATGCAACTGTAAGCTTTAAGAAAAAAATATGCTTCAATGGTTTGCGGTATATATTATAGGGAACTATTGGCTGAAATGCTCATAGCATCTGTGCTCCACCTCACCGAGCTTCCTTCACAGTTCATTAGATGTGTTTATGTTGGGGTTTCACTTGGGGATCTAAAACACAATGCCAGCAGAATTTGAAGGAAAGTGAGAAGGGCTTTGCAGAACATGTGTTTGAAAAAGAAAGAGCATAAGGTTTGCAAGCAGTTTGAAAGTTAGCTTAAGTTGCTAATGGTATATGGATGGAATTTTGTTTGATTATTGTTGCAAGCAAAAAAAAATTAAAAGTTCATGAAATGAAGAGTTTTCAGCCAACATACAGTCACATACAGTGTAATTTTTGTAAACAACATTTAAAATCAGGCGTCGTTTAAGTTGTTATTCTTGCAGCACATTTTGATTTCTATTGAAACATTTGGAAAATTAAATATGAAAATGAATTAAACATGAAAAGAAGCAAAGTTATTCTTAACCATTTTTGATTAAAATCTTTTTCTAAGTCTCATTAATGAATTGAATTTTTTTTAATATTTCCATTTAGAAAATGTGTTCTTTGCTTGCCACAAAAATGGCACAAAATTCACTCTGAACCACTGCTGTGTCATTCTGAAAGATGGTCATTACAATGTATGTCACTTCTAATGGTGTTGGCTGAAAACTCCATTTGTTCCAGTATCATTTTATGGAAATTGGTGGTAATGGAGCAGTGATAGTTCAGACTACAGTGAAAAAGAAAAATGTTTTTTTACACTCCAAATCCTAGCTGGTTTTCTCCATTCAAAAAATCTAGAGTTATGTTTTTTGTATTAATCACCCTTTCACTTCACGTGATGCTTGGTAATTGGTGCAGTGTTCCCCTTTTAATCCCCTACCTCCATGTCCCAACTCTAAGACTTCTGGGAGAGAGTTTTTTTTAAGGGGTTTTTGTGCTTTTTTTGATATTGTTCTAAAGCCTTTTGAATTTTATCAACATCTGCATCACCAAATCTTATCTAACGTCTCAACATGGACGCTTGTGCACTTTGAAGTTAGGTGCTCTGGATGCTGGATGCTTGAAGCTCCAGGTATTGGGCTGTTCTGTTGAGCGGCTTTGCTTTATTTGCTTTAGTAAAATGTAGAAAATCGTTTAAACGTGGTTTTAAGCCAGAAAATGTAGCACAAAACATCGTATGTGCAGCAAGTTAATCAGGATTATGATCCTGCTTAAATATTCTGCTCTGTTTGTTGTGGCTGAGGGTGAATGAAAAACATTATTTAGGTTTGTGGTTAAAAATAAAAATCCACTATATAAAAACCTATATTTTTTTCAGTGAATGTAGATATTATAAACAGTTTCCCCACAGTTCGGTTAGAAATATTTTAGTGGGGTAACAATGATGAAAGCACTCTCACTGTTGTTGTATATAGAAAATCCACTCTCCTGGCTTTTCGTTCAACCTCTTTATATATATATGGATTTTCTTTTTTTTCATAATTTTTTTGCTGACAGCTCCTTAGAAGCAGAGACCACAGCTTGCAGTTAGTGCCTGTTTTCCGGATCTACTTTTTGGTAGGTCCAGCTGCGAAAGTTCAGATTTCCAAACTCTGCAGTCTCCAACTCTGGACACTTAAATGTGCAAAGCTGACATCTACAAATGTTGGAAATGCTGCAAGGCTCGCTGCTATCTTTATTGAAATTACAATGCTGGACCTCTTGACGCTCCTCAGTGCTATCTCTATAGACTTTGGATGTAAACCAGTTGTCCTGATTCTCAAAACATCATTAGTTTATGTGCAGGAAGTTCGAGGAGCATAGCCCCTGATTACATAGAGTGTACCCAAGGTCTTCTTCTTGTTTAATGCTGACTAGCAAACAACTTTCAGGTGCATTACCACCACCAGCTGGTAAGTAGTGTAACTGCTTCATCAGGAGTTTCCAGCGGGTTCGGACGTTATCATCCTATAGAATGGCGATTATCAGTGGTTATCAGCCCCATTGAATGGCCTCAGTTGGTCCCTGCTCTGCCTGCTAGCAGGCTGTTATCAACCATTCTATCGGTGATAACAGCCGCTTGTCGCTAATAGAATCTTTTTTTTAACCTTTTTTTAAAAACCTTTATTAAACAGGATATTAAGAATTTACTAAAACAGTTATAGATGAAGACACCTACGCATACGTTTTTATTGACAGTTAACTTACCCCATACTTAAGTCAGCCATGCCTGTCCTCAGTATTAATGATGATATTGTTACCAAAGCAGGCAAAAGACTTTCATCCAGAGACACATTAGAAATGTATCATCTGTGAACCACTTGTTTTGCTACATGTGAGGCAACACACACACAGACACACAAGGGTATGCTTCAGTTAAGTTTGTGTTAGGGTTGAATGCTTGTCATGCAATACCATCGAGTGGGAAATGAGTCCAGAGTGAATCACACCAAGAGGCAAGGTGTCCCAGCTCTGCATCCACAGAGGTAACGATGTAGAGGCATAAAGGATGAGAGAAGAGCAAAAGCATGTCAGATGTAAATTGTGAAGGAGGATTGAACAACATTTTAATGTCCTTATTTACCTGAAATGCAAAGATACTCGCGTCTCTTTTGGTTCTAACCTCTCTTTAAATCCTCAACACCCAGCATTCCTAAGTGGCACATTGATGTCATTTGGGCTTCATGTTTGACTTGTTTGCTTTTTTTTTGTTGATGTTAGATATTTATGGTGATACTTTATAATAATGAAGGTCCATTCATATTGGTATTTTTGACTACAAATACAGTATAATCTACCCCAAACCATTATAAACGAGTCTTCAACTCACTTAATTTTACGGTCTATGCAGAACTGAAAAGAAAAGAAACAGACTTGTCTGAATTAAAGAAAATCCCTAAATGATTTAACCTAAACCTCAAAGATCTCTAAATCATGTAAAAATACCACAAAAATAGCATCACTAATCAACATTATGGGTCCTTTAATATGCCTGTGTAAATTCTTAGACATGGTCGTGGTAACAACAAAGCAGGCTTAAATTGGAGGTGACCAGATTTTTACTTAGGTTGTCTGAGAACATTTCAACACCTGTCCAGGAGTCTTAGTCATCCTGTCAGCTCACACCAGCTCAATCTGTAGTTTGAGCCCTGACGTTTTTAGGCACTGGGAGGCATATCCTTCTAAGCACAATACAAGTCAGATGCAAATCAATGACTCGCCTGTGGTTTCCTGTGTTGTTGGACTGTTTTTTTGTGTATGGGTTTTGTGTTTTGACCATTTCAATCATGATGAGTATGCTTGAGTTCCAGGGCCAGACTGTAGAAGCTTGGAAGTTGATATCCACTCCTCCCCTCTGTTCAGTGATGACCTTTCTCTTCTAACAAGGATGGCTTCTCTCAACCCTCTTTTTTAAACCATCTGTGTCCTTTACTCTTGAGGCGCAAGTGTACAGCAGACTCTTGCCCTCATCTGGTGGTTCTCCTGTGCTGTGCTGTGTTTTTCTATACTTGTTTTGTTTCTCAGATGAAGGGGTCTGAACTGCTTTGGTATCCTGTCTCTGGAATGAACCAATGCAAGCTGACAGACTTGACAAAGACTCCTTAATAGGTGCTGAAACAACTTCAGAAAACAAAACCAAAGTCTGATTACCTCCAATTTAAGCATCCATTTAGTTTCCTGGTATATTTTGTCTGCTCTTTTTATTATTTTGCTTTTATGGAAAATGGCCTGTTCTTATATAAGCTTTCAAGCTAGGATAGTTACACTACATTAATAAAGGTCATCTTCCTTTTACCAATATCTGGATCATTGTGACTAGTGGCATGAAAAAAACTCTACATGTATAATACATTGTTTTCTAACTTCCAATTTCAGAAGATGACTTGGGGTGAAAAATGACGACATGTGATCCTAATGTTGACCATTTAATCCATCCTCAATTAAATTTCCCAGATTTTTATTCTTTGTATCCAAAAAAAACTGATGAACTATTTTAAATGTGTCTTATAAAGATACAGTTTCAGATGTTTCCAAAAACCATTGATCGAGTTTCTATCTGCATACAGTATCTAATTCCATTTGCATATCCAGATAATAAGACTGCTCCTGTAGAACTCCTGGTACTGTGTCATTACACCTAATGCCTTTAAATCATGAGAATTTTACCTTTAAGCTGATTTCCATTAAATGTAAACCACATCCTAGATGAAGAGAAAAAAATCCAATCCTTCGAATTTGATGCATCTTTGCATAAAAGTTCTGTGAAATATGTATGAGATATAACTTTGATAATGTCTTTTTTTTTCAAAATATTCAACCATAGAAGGAGGATGACTTTTTATCCTGACACTCCTCACCATAGTGATGTCTGCTTAACTTGCACTTTCCATTCTGACGCCTCTCTCCTCTTACTCTGAACACGAAATGAAGGTTGCAGATTCTCTGTGTCTGCTTCATATCAGACTCCTGTCCAATTAGTGTTGTTTTTGACAACTTCAGCTCTGTCTGTGTCTGTAGTTTTTTATGGCCCTGTTCTTTTAGCCCTTGCGATTTTTCTCCTCCACCACACCCCCTATCATGGTAGGATTCTCTTCAACCTTTTGCGTTTCAATGAGCTCCTCGCTTGTCTCTTATCTGCCGTACATTTTGATGACCTTTTTCCTCACTTCCAATTCATCCTCTCAGTCTTTCAGTGTCAGCCTGGGTTGTATTTGAACCCAAAGTATGCTGAATAGTTATCAGAGAGTGTTTCTTTTTAACAGTGGGTTTTATTACAGAGGTGTACTTGGCTCAGTATGGGGAGATGGGAGCTGCTGGCCCTGAAAGATGGATGGATAATATTAAGGCTTGACTGACAATACAAATGATAATAAACAACTCTAATCCAGGCTGATAAATGACTGCCCAAGGCTAGATATAGATTCAATCACAGCAGATAAACACTGACATGTGTGGTCCTGTGATGTGGACACTTTGGATCTTTTTATCCATAGAAGGCTGAGGAACATGCCCTCTAAAGGCCATCAGGGAGGCAGAATGAAGGATCTGCATGCAAAGATGGGAGTTCAGCATGACTGTGATGGATGAAACCACGTGCTGTTCCTCCGGGACCATTAGGCTGCCTGCAAGTAAAAGGAAGCTAGCCACCTGTGCAAGATGAGCCATACCAGAGGTCAAAGTTTAGAGGAAACACTTCCATTGTATGCATTTTGCTGCATTTGTAAAAATACAGTAAAAAATATGCTTTCATGTCTGGTAGATCTACTCACAATGGGCACTCTTTGTAATGTTCTATCCAGCCTTCTTGCCTTCATCTATGCCAACTACAGATGAAAACAAATGTTAAAAATTTTATTTATAAAAATTGATTATTTCATAATAAACCCATTTGAAAACCAAACCCTCAGTTTGACTACGTTTACTAAGGTGAACAAAAAAAAGGGAAAAAAAACGTGAAAAAATGAAAATAGTCAGTTTTAATAAATTCACCAGTGGAATAATAATGGTTGTGTTGTTTCATGTTTCTTTTTGTGCACTCCCCTGTTTATTTATGTCTCACCATTATTATGCACAATTTTTTTGTTGTCATTTTAGTTTGTTCCTTCCTTATTAGATTCTTTTTCAATTTAACTTTACCTTTATTTATACAGATTGTCTCATTGAGATACACAATCTCATTAAAAGAGACATGTTTTATGAAAACAAACAAGACTAAATGTTTTTTTTCTAGTTCCTATAACTGTAAGATATTCTTTTTTGTCTTATGCTTTTCTGTGTTTATTAGTTCTACCATGTCAAGTCCTCTATCTCAGCTGTTCCTCATTGCTCCCACCTGCCCTCTATGCCTATTTTCACACATCCCTCAGTAATCAAATGTTTTGTTTCTCGTTTACTCACAAGTGAATTCTTCTGTTGCTCTGCTTTGGATTCAGTTACTACCGTATTCTCGCCATCAGTTGTTGTCTTGTTCTCCTCATGTTCCGCCAGTTGAACGATAAGGATAATGCAAAGAATAAAATTCTACAAACATTTTATCCATGCATTTGGGTCTCACTTTAACCATTGATCATGGCATGTTATCCTTAAAAATGCACTGTGACATGTGTTATTTGAACCGGAAAATAGTTAAAATAAATATTTCCAAAAGATAAGATAGCTTGTTCCACACTAAATAAACCTGCCTCCATGCCCACCTTAGCTCAGGCCTAAAATCAATAGAAAACCTCTGGTCAACTGAGTAGAAGATGGAAGAGCTACAAACATTGTACTATAACGCTTTTCTTTTTTCACGGTCACTCTTTGAGACAGTTTTCAACATTGCCGTTGTTCCACTGGAGAAAAGAAAAGTTTTGTTTTTTTAAGAACTCTCTAACCGACATTTTACTGGGCAAACAAAAGATGCATTTATTTCAAGGCATTTAGAAGTACTATAACAAATAAAGCTTGATGATCAGAACTATGAACGCAGCATAAAATCTCTGAAATTTAAGCAACAACCTCCCTAAATAAAACATTAGGATATGCAAATCTATATTGACAAATGATTGACATATACCTTTTACTGGCTTTGTGTATAATTTGTTACTCTAATGTTAAGTCAGCCATTGCAGCTGTTTATCCCCTTAAAATCCTACGTGTTGATGCTAAATTATAGACATCCATCATACCACAGCGGTGCCTTCTCACAGGGATGCAAAGAGTTGCATCCATCTCCATCTATCACTTTCTGTTTGTCTAAAGCATATAAATAACCTGTGTACACCTTAGTTTCTTTCACTTAGGTGAGCCAGACACAGTCCTATAAATGCAAACACAGCCAGAATGGTTTGGTTCCATTTGTGTATTAAATACCTACTCCACTATTCACTGCTAGACAAATACATGATCAAAATGTGAAAAGCATTTGTATAGGGATGCAAAAAGATCCCTTTTGAAGTAATCTATATTAGAGTGACCTATCACTTTAGTAATGCTGTCATAGGTTTAGGCTGCTAGAGGACATAGGGACCACCTTTCCTCATTCTGCTTCATTTTACCTCTAGTGTCCATTTGGGAAAGATTTGTGAGTTTAATCCTTAATGTTATTTTCTCTCTACTTTTTCTTGTCGTAATACCTTAATCTGGTATATTTATTTGTCAGTGACAAGATTCTACAAGGAACTCATGGTGCTTTTGGAGTTTTATTGGTAATTACAATATAAAAATTATAATTTGTTAGGTCTTTCTTTCTTTCTTTCTTTCTTTCTTTCTTTCTTTCTTTCTTTCTTTCTTTCTTTCTTTCTTTCTTTCTTTCTTTCGTTCTTTTGTTCGTTCTGCTCTGAACCACTTCCTGTTAGTTTAACACACAAAACCCCAGTGAAGGTCTGTGGTTGTATTGGAACAATATAAACAAACCTCAGGCACTATATTTGTTTTTACAAGGCAATTGTAAGTTTTTCTGTGTTACTTGAATTATCTTTCCATATTGCAAATTTGCATATATGCAACCTAGTCCTCCTCTAACCTCCCTCTTTATAATTACAACCAAGAATGTTATGCACTTTTACCCTCTTGTGCCTAAAACTGTGACTCCATGCAGAAGTTGCTTTGAAGAGGCTTCAATTCTAGTCTTTCTTGTATTGGTCTGTTGTGTTTTCAGGTTTTGATAAATGGCAGTTCCACTTAGAAGGAAAAAATGCAAGCCGCTCTGCAGTGCAGCCGCAGCACAATAAGCCAAGCTGTTTTCCTTAAGGCCATGCATGCTGGATCAGATCCATAGCTTTGTTTTGAGTAACTTTCTGCATTATCTATCAGTTTATGCACCCCATGTTTTATACCTACAAATAGTTTACAACATCGCATTACTGTGTCCAGGCAGACCGCGTATGGGTCTTTAATTCTAAAATTCACACTTACAGCTGGTTTAGTAGTCTGTCTCTCTTTGCAGTCTCATCCTCTTAACATCAAACCCTTTAAAAAATCAATGTGAATCTGTGCAACAGCCCCTCATAAATAAAGGTCAACTTCTAACCACATGGTCTAATAGGTATTTGGCTGAGGATGCAAACCAAAGCTAAAAGCCAATGAAACAAAAGACACAGAGATGAGTGGTATTCCAACAGCATGTGTTGTCAGTGTAGTTTGCAACTGGTTGAAGGATAGCATTTCATTAACAAAGCTGTCAATTGCAAAACCCTCCGCCCATCTTCTCCCTCTTATTCTGTCGGGGTCGTGGTGGGGTCGGTGCCTATCTCTGGCAGACTAAAGGCAAAAGGCAAGATACACCCAGGACAGGACCCCAGTCTGTCACAGGGCAACACATAGACACACAAAGATGTACAACCAGACACACATACATACCTAAGGACAATTTAGAGATTCCAATTAACCTGAGTCATGCTTTTGCATTGAGGGAGGAAGCCGGAGTACCTGGAGAGAACCCATCCATGTACAGGGAGAACATGCAAACTCCATGCAGAAAGACCCTGAGTAGAAAGAGCCCAGAATCGTACCCAGAACCTTCTTGGTGCAAGGCAACAGTGCTGCAATTGCAAGACTTTTTTTTGTACAAAGATTGAGCTTCATCTTTAAGTTTGATCAGATTGATGTAAAAAGTTTGCAAAAAGTATACAGAACTCAGACATAGATGTGAGGATGACTCTTGCTCTTTTTCCAGAGCAAGGATGTTTTAACAGCTGCTCCCTTCTTTGATTCTAAAAATCACCTGATCTTCAGAAAGTTTCCACATCGTTTTTGTATGGTTACTTTCATCAATATGCAGATGGTCTTTGAGTGACCAAACTGCTCAAATGGGTGAAAGATATTGATATGCAAACACCACATCCAAATCTGAAACAAGTGTAGTGCGTTGCTGTAAAGGAGGCAGTGGTAAAATTAAAGAGTATGGAGAGAGATTATTTGAATATGGAAGCATATTTTGACTATTAGACATAATAGTAGAAGTTATTCATAAAGAGAAAAATGTCTTTATGTGAATTAATGTGAAGGTATGACAGATAGTCTTTCAAAAGTTGAAGAAAAAATGTTGAAAATTAGTGTTTAAATATCCTACATATAGTTTACAACATCGTTTAAATATCCTACAACAGGGATTTTTAATTCAGCAAAGCACAAATCACTCGTATTTGTTATAACTGGGTGGAGGCCTATGAACAGACAAAGACAACTTTCCCATTTTTAAAATATTTCTTACCTTTAAGTTATTTTCCTTATATTACGGTTTTGTACTTTGTTTCTAACACTTAGATATAGACTACTTATTTAAAGGGCTTTAGAAATATTTTGTCTTACAGTTATTAGATTTCTATAATAGAAAAGCAAAGAAAAATAGTAAAAGTTGATCCGTTCTCATCTACCATTGCAAAATGAAGTTAATATTCTTAAACCCAGGTCAGTGTCAAATGCAGCAAAGAAGTCTTTATTCTTTACTTTTGGTTTAAAGTCTTTACTCCACTGATACTCAATACAATCCTCAGCTGCAACGTGACCAGCAATCATACACACTGTAGGTGATCGAAGGCAGCCGGTATGAGTTAATATGATAGATACAGCTCTGCAAAATTCTGAAAAATACTTCAAATCTATATCATTTTTTCAAGAGTTTAGAAAAAGTAAGACAATTTTTCTACAATTTCTACTATGATGAAATTCAAAGCAAAGTGGTGAAACAGTAAAGGATTTCACCAAGATTAAAATAATGTGTCATTTTATTGTTGATTTCCTAGTACATCATTTAAATACATTACCCACTAAATGTCAGTGAATGCACCATTCAGGAGCAGTTTGTGTTCAAAGATGTCTTGGGCTAAAGCCCCTGTGGTGGAGGGATTACAATAAAGACATGAACACCACATGCCTGTTTCTGGATTTGTAAGTCTGGTTTGTGTGATTTAAATTCCTTAATATTCTTACTTTTCTTTTAGCAAAACTGTTTTTGAATGATAATTTTTTGGCATTTTCTCCTGCGATTTTGTTCTTTTTTCATTATTGTTTAACTTCCGTTTTTTTTCTATATCTTAGATGCGGCAACATCCGTTTAATTAAAGAGATATCATGGATTAATTAGATTTGTTGAACAATGAAACAAAAAGCATTGTATAATGGCTTGGGGATTAGGATGGCTGAATTAGAGAACAACTTTTATTGAGTGAACACATATGTGATCATTTCTTTTTCATTTCAAAATGAAAAGTTTCCTGTCTTTAGTTTTTACTGTTGATAGTGCAACAAGCTAGTGCTCCACATGAATTAGTGACCACTGGCACCTTGCTAACCAGTCACGCTAAAATAATCACTCTTCTCCTCAAGAGATGAATTCTGATTTCAAATCCAACACCCGTCTTTGAAAATTGAAAATACACAATGCAAAGAAAAAAATTTGCTAATGTTTGGACTTTGGTATCATTACTGAATCAGTTTAGTCTGAAATCTTTTTTTATCATAGTGAGAAAGGAAAATGTATGAAGCAGTTTTCCTAAAAGACAAAAAAAAACACAAAATTGATACAATAAAAATATCAGCCTTTGATATGGACCTAACTGGCATATTCTCCTTAGAAATTCTCCAAGCATCTTCACCTCCCCAGGATGTTGGATCCTCCTGTGCTTTCTATGGACTGCGGAGGCGAGCAATGGTCATGCAACAATAAGCTACTGAAAGGAGCCAACACAGAGGGTGAGAACAAGTAGAGTAAAAGAGAAAGTGAGAGACGGAAAACAGACATATGCGTTGCAAAGCTGCTTTAAGAAGATGTAGAAATGGAGGCTCAGCTGAAGCCCAAACGACTGTTGTTGCCCCATATCACTGCTCCACATAAGCACGCCCCCGCACCTATCGACACGCATACAAGTGTGAACACCAGGCTCCCACTCGCCTCCATATACTCTCTTCTATCGCTGTTGCACGAGTAACCCAGATGTGCTTCCCACGTACACTATATCTCCTCTCTGCACCCATCCCACAGTTAGAATAAGGAGGACATGGAAGCAGAACAGAGAACACTGCTGGAAACACAGGGAGATAATGAGAGTAGTCCTCGTAACAGGTGGGGGTGGGGGACGAATGGTGGAGTACTCCTAACAAAATGAGAGAAGAAGAAGGTGTCAGCAGGGACAGGAATGATGTTTTCCCTAAAGTGCACAGGAAGAAGAACACAGAGAAGATGAATGAAGGGACTCAAACTAAGAAAAGAGACCAGCAGAGGGGTTCAATAATACATGCTGGAGATCCTATTAACTCCTCATGGCTTTGACCGTATTGTGTAAACTGCTTTGAGAGTAATTTATTGCAATATGGATTTAAAATGCGGGGCAAAATGGTCATTGGATCGAAACTAATTTTGCAAAATAAGTCCAAGTGAATTCCTATATAATCCTAAGTGGATAAACAGCAACCGAGTGTCAAATAATTTTATTCCATTGAGCAAACATTTAAAACTATATGAAAAGTATATATTAGTCCCATAAGTGTGTTTATGTTTAGTCTAGTTTACATTGCAGCTCTAATAACATGGTAACATCGGTGTGACAATGTTATTTAAATGCTATTTAAATGTTATTTAAATCTATAAAAACTAAACAGCTTACGGTATTTTTTTTTCTATTGTATTTACGTTGAAAATAAATATCTATTAATTAAATCCTCTTGTTACAGTTAATGTCGGATCCCTTTGAAATAAACACGGGAACTCCCTGAAATTTGTATTTACAGGTAGAAGATTTAAATAAATGATCAATTCAGCCATACTAGGTGGTGGACCGTGGATTGACATACCTGGATGTAAATTAAAAGTACATTTTTAACTGGCTTTAATCATATTTATACAGGATTCTAAGTCTACCTCTCTGCCTATGCTGCTGTGTTTGGAAATCAGCTGTGTTTTGGTGTGGCTTTAAATTTTACTGTTGTTATGAAAACCCAATATTCAAATAAGAGATTTATTATGTCAGAGGAATATTGCAATATCATGAAATGTGGTTCCAAGCTGGGATTTTATTAGATGTCACATCAAATTTACTGCATCTATGAAGGGAAGCACAGATGACAAAGCAGCCATGGGCTCTGTATGCTTGGCTGGGCACTGCGCAGCAGGTGCCTGGTATCCCAGACTTTTAATTCTGTGCAGAGCAGTGTGATGGAGAAACCCCACCTCTGGGGAAGCAGTGATGGGCAGCCCGTAGTGGGCCGCCAGATGTGGCCCCTGCAGGTGATTTTTCAGCACAATTTTCCTGTCCAATTAAGTAGATAATTCTGCACTGAGAATGACTGCAGAACTGAGTTGAACTGGAGAAGAGGATGTTCAAATGCTCGCCCTGCGGTGTCTATTTGGTTCATGTCTGTCTTTGTCCTTCAAGGCCACTTAGCGGTTAAATTAATCAGATGTGTTACTTTTGTAAAACAGTGACAGTTCAACACAATTTTTTGTTTTTTTGCAGCTCAAAGAAAAACCTCAGTAGAGGTTAACTTCAAGTATTTGTTTGATTGCAAACTTGGCTTTTAAATGATCTGCTTTGTTGATTGTACTAAAAATTATAAATAATTCAGAGTAAATGATCTTTTTCTTCTACTTCTTTGATTAAAAAAACATATATTTAACTGAGAATATCATTTTTGTCCATCAGACAATTAATACTGACTATAACTATTATCTAATAATAAATTAAATCAGAAGCGTAGGATAGGTTAAGTTACCCTGATACATCCGTAAGTCTACAAAGAGAAGACATCCCCACATTATGATGCTACCAGAACAAAGTTGCACTGCAGGAACTATGCTGTAAAGAGCTATGCAATGGTTATGTTCTACCAAACACAGCAGCTTTCATGTCTCCCCTGAAGAAAGCACCTTTCCTTACAAGGTTGTCTTTCGCTCTTAATAAATCATTGCAAACTGCACGGTAGTTTTCTTTCAAGAATATCACTCTAAAAAGGCTGATTTGTGGTTTTCAGGACTAATAGTTGTCCTGTATAAAAACAGAATTCTGCCAAAAATGCACACATGTAATAAATACTTATACAAGCAGTTTTATTTAATAAAGAGCTAAACTACTCTCCATGCTCCCTTTGAACATTTCACACATGGGGCCCCCAATATATATAACAACCAGGAGTTCATGCTCCTCCTCTGCTCTATCTTTTTCTGCACCTTTAGTTTTTCTCCTTCTAGTGTGTGTGTTGGGATCCGGAGCCTGCCGCTCCATCTTCTCTCCAGCAGAGTGCGCCTCGAGTCCCCTGGGCTGGAGCCCTCACACACCTGTGGGTCGTCAGCT
>JAUZNJ010013415.1:0-17692 GCA_034780135.1 Jordanella pulchra
TATATATATATATGGGGTGGGGGGTATAGAAGTAGCCAGTGTCAAATTGGCTTTCAACATTATTTCTGTAGTGCTTTGCCAACAACACTTTTATTTTGAAGGACCTGCGCTTTGCCGGAAGCAACTTTGTTGTTCCTGCGTGCCTAACGGAACACTACTGGCTGCTCTCTCGCCATTTTAGTCATCGGCATGTCCAGCCGCTGAGCAGGTTGTTGCTCGAAGGCTACATGAAAAATTCCACAAAAACTTTACAGATGGCCCATTAGTTTTAAAGAGAACCCACTCTTTCCCTTTTAGTGTTGTTTGCACTGGTTAACAATTATTACATAGAAACTCTTCAGCCATGTCGACGGAGGGAGCAACCGAGCAGGTAGCAACACGCATTTCTATTCATGGCCGAGCTAGTGGGGTGTCTTATTTTAGCCAATGTCATAACACCGCAAGGCACGTGATGTTCGTTGTTGTATACGCTAAATTCAATAATAGTTGCCAAAGGAAACGATTAAAGTCATGCCAAATGTGTTTTGTGTGTGTTTGGCTCGTGCGCCATATTGATTCTGCCGCTTTGTCGCAATATGTAGCTAGCTGCTAGCTATTGCGCGAGCTAAACCGAGTTTTTGAAGGTGTAAATGTGGATATTCTCTTGGTATCTACACTGGTTTTATTCCAGTCGTTTCTGTGCCGTCCCTTGGCACCAGCTAGATACAGTAATATATCTAGAGTTGAATACGTTTGTCATAGGTTTCACATATTTATCGTGTGTCCTGCGGTTTTTTCGTTGCAGACTAATTATCTGGTATTTGTGTCCAGTGAGCTTTGATTCCCAACCCTAGTCTACATGTACATTGTTTTAGATGCGTTTCTGTTCCAGTAAACTTGATTAAAATTGCATGACCCCATCAAAAGCTATAAAGTATTGCAGAAGCCTGTTAACCATTCATTGATTTAAGTCCGTCAGTAAGATGACAGGGACTCTTGAGGTTAAAGGTTGGAAACCATCGCTGTAGGGTAATAATATGGTCACCTACTGTGTGGGTTTCTGATATTATGTCGACCATCACATTACATGACTGCTGGTATTTAAATTTTGCTAATAAATTTCTTGTTTGTTTATTTTCTGTTGCAGACAGCAGCTGAATATATTCCGGAGAAGGTGAAAAAAGCAGAGAAGAAGTTGGAAGAAAACCCATACGACCTTGACGCATGGAGCATTCTGATTCGAGAAGCACAGGTTTAGTGACACCGAGTTGTATTACTGGGGGAAAACGATACTGGGGATGAGGGTGGTGGATTGTGGGGGTTATAATATAGAATTATATGAAACTTAAAATTCTGTCTTCCATCAAAATAAGATAATATTGCCTTTTTATATGTTAGTCAGTGGAATGTAAATGCATTTCCTCCTGTAGAATCAGCCCATAGATAAAGCGAGGAAGACCCATGAGCGACTTGTTTCACAGTTCCCGAGTTCTGGCAGATTCTGGAAACTGTTCATTGAAGCTGAGGTTAATACTCTTCAACTCTTTTTCTTTGTGTGCATGGCTGAGATTTTTTTCTAACATAATCGACAATGTGATTTTCACACAATCAGAATGTATCATTTTTTAAATGAAGTTTAAAGTCACAGTTCTTGTGCCGGTTGTTTTTCTACAATTGCTAAAAAGACAATCTACAAAATAAAAACAAAATAGCTAATAAACAGAAAGCATTACGTAAATACCTCTGCAGTGGCAGCTCTTGTAGAGTTTAAGAATTGTGCCTTTAAACAAAAAGGGGTTATTATCTACAATTTTTTTATTTTTTTAAAGGTAATTCCTCATGTTTTCAGGTTAACCGAAAGATTACATTATCATCTGCGCCTTATTAAAAATGGGGTTAAGTGCATTTGTTGCATGTTTGGTCTGCAACAGTATTAAAACTATTTTAATGGTATTGGAGTGCATTAGCCTTTTATTCACTTGTCGTGTCAATTTATTGCCTCCTGTGTCATTTCTTTTGGGTTACTGTCATAAAGAACAATCTTTATTGTGTGGACCATTCTTTTCTTGCAATTCCCTCTCCACTGCTCCTCTGGAATACTTAATCCGTGACTTTTGTTTTTTGTTTTTTTGGGGGTTTTTTTGTTCGTTTTTTGCCAGGAATAAGTTTTACTCTTCACGCAACCAGCTTTTGACATGATGGTTCAAATTCCCTGACATCTGATGAAATTCTAACCAAAAGTACTATTTTGATATTTTTTCATCCCTGCAAAAGAATATTTTTCCTCTCACCCCCCCTCCCCCCTGATGTCAGTGTATTTAGATGCTTGATCAAATAAAACGTCCTGATATTTTCTTTTCTTGCACTAACCTTCCTTCATTACGGACTGAATTTATAAAAAAAAAAAACACCCCATCTCCAAGTTAGTTTTTATGCCATTATTATTTCCTCCTATGTGCATTAAAGTAGTTGGAGTAACACCAAGAGAAGCGTGTACATTATAAACAATACACAGTTGGATTTGACTAAGACTTGTTTTCACATAGAACAGGAAACTAAACCAAATGATTGATACTTTATTTTAAAGACAGGTGGAGTTGTAGTAAATAATGTTTAAAAAATATATATTTTTAGCATATTTTGTGTACCTACAGAGCTTTTAAAAATAGTTTAGGACTTCTAACCAGCTGGAGCAGAAAAGCATTTTTAAATAAAACAGTGAAACTCTTATGCTGCATGTTTGTATATTTTGGGGGTTTTAAATGAATAGGTGATGTTTGACTTGTAGAAAATATGTTAGATTAGCTATAGAGGGGAAAAAAGCAGTTGTAATCTAACATCAGAGTTGTAGCTTCTTTATAATTACACTGACTTTCAAAGGTATTTATTCCCATGACCCTTTTCGTATTTTGTGTTCAGCTTTTCATCTATATGACCATCAGGGTAGCATATCATTGTAAAATTGTGGGGGGGTTATGTTTGGCAATATTTTTTTCTAAGATTAAAACCTAAATAAAAATGGGTCCTAAATTACTCTTAATTTTTAGAAACAGCTTTTGCTACATTTTGTTTTTGGGTTACCATCTGCTAGCGTTACACGTCTAAAAACTGAAACTTTTACAAAGTCTTCTTTCTTAAATAGGGCTTTGAACAGGAATTTAACTAAACTTTTTTTTATCTACTTAGTGAAACTTCTGCTCCTGTCTTGAGCATTTTTAAAAGGTTTTTCTCTGAACTGTCCTATCAAAATGTTCTTTCTACTCAGACCAGTTTACCTTTTTTTGTGTCACCAAAGCATGATGCTTTCTGTCCCTCTTTCCTCTGTGTCTTTGACATTTTTTTTGGATGAAGCTCCACTCGCTTCAGTGTGCAATCATGCATATTTTTTTTTTTGCCTATTTTTCTATCAAGTAACAATCTAATAAAATACATCAAAGTTGGTTATAGGATGGAAAAAATATAAAGCTCAAGTGGAGTGAAAACCCTCTAGGCACTGAAAAATAAAAATCAGCTCACCATTTAATCTCCTCTGCATATCTCTCCTTACATCCCTGATATTAGATAACCTCATTTTGCAGGTTCGATTTTTAGAATTGCTCTTCATATGTCAGTCAAATTAAGTCACTTGGCATAATCAGTGACATAAAAGAATAGTTTTAGTCCTAGTGTAACTGCACCACCTTGTGGTAAGTATGTATAGGTGCTCTTTGTTTGCTTTATATTATAGTCAAACTACTTAAAAATCCCCCAAATTTGGCAAAACTGATTTGAAATTCCACCCCTTTTCATATTATATGCTAGCAAAAACTAGAGTTGGTTTTTAAAAAAAGCTTTCTACACACGTTACTAAATAGAATGAGCACTGGGAGGAACACCATAAAGCTGCAGATTCAACTTCCCAAAGCCTAAAGGATTATTTTTAGGATCAACTTCATTTGTCTTTCATCATCCCTTTGATAGTCGACCCTGAAAAGGAAAAAGTCTTCATTTCTCCTTTTTTCCAGAAGGAAAGGATAACGCTATAGTTGTGTTTGTGTGTCTATAGGATTATGCTAAAGTCCAAAATACTCTCAGATCCCTTTGAGTTTGAGTATTGGCAGCTGAGCAGCAGCTATCCTGCACTTCTCCACAAACCACACAAAGACTTAAAGCCAAATGTAGTCCTCGCTGTGGAAGTGGAATCGAAGAAACCGGAGCTCAGTTTTTGATTGAAGAAACTGAAGATATGAATTTTCTTTTGCAAATGAAAACTTTATGCTGATAGAAATCCTTTTTAAATGTATTGGTGACCAACTACTTAGATTTTAAACCCGTTTGACTTGAGGTTGCAGGTGAAATCACATTAAACTGATTTAAATAGTTTTAAGAGCTTGTGTGTAGCTGGGTTATTTTATGTTATACCTTCTTGGAGAGATTTATGCCAAACAAAGTTACTTTTGAAGCACAATACAGAATTTTAGTCTTTTGACAACAGTTTCTGCTCTTATGGGATGCCTGAAACCCGATTGTGTTTACTGTAAAATTCTTCATTAAAGACTAATATTAAGGTGCCATGCTGTATTTCTTGCATGTCATGAAATTGAATATGGTTTTGCAGTATTTTTAATTCGTACTAAATGTTTTTCTCATCATTTTCCTTCTTGAGCTCTGAATATTTATTCATTTTTTTAGGAGCAGCATGCCCAAACAAAAAAATGATTTTAAAGATTTCATATTACCTTTGCTTGTTATCAGTTTCTCAAGGGTAAGACTAATCCTGATTACACAAATAGATTTTCCAATATTTAGTTTAATAGTAGTCATTTACATATTAATTGGCATGAAGGATTTAAGTGAGAGGAGACGGGATTTAAAATGAGAAGGAAGTTACAAATATTCAATAAATTCAATTTAGGCTTATAAAAATGCAACAATTCTACATTTGATTTGTATGATTCAAAAGTCAGCATTTTTTAACCTGCTTTGACAATGTAAAGCTTAGAATCGGTGCCTTCAGTATATCTGACTGCAGCATATTACCAGGAGAGCACAAGTGTTGTGAAGCCAAAGTAATAATAGTTTAATAATAGTTTGCTAGACACAGCTAGAGATTTTATTTAAGATAAAAGATCATTCAAAAAATGTAAGCCCATTTTTAAATGTTCAATAATCCACAATTTAAAAAATTAATCTTCACGTGTTGTTTTTTGTGCTATTATGTTGTGTTATGTTTTGTTTTTTTAGCTTATGTGGCGCAAGTAAAAAGCATAAAAATAAACCCCTTTCTAAAAGTTGTCATTCTTGTGTGAATATCACTCTGTTGATTCTTAATGCTGTGTGGATGTTTTTAAGTGATTAAAACTGCTTGAATGCATGTTTTCTGTGAGCTTTACATTCATACGTTTTACACTTTATTTGCAGATAAAGGCTAAAAACTATGACAAGGTAGAGAAGGTAAGTGTCCAAACTAAACTATTATGGTTCTGTTCTTAGCCTAGATGTTGTAATTCTTTACAATTTACGTTATTTTGGTAAAGGAAAGTTTGGTTTGGTTTAGCAGTACTCGCCTCTAATAAAGGTTGAACTACTTTTGTTTTGATGTGTTCATGAAAATAAGACATTTTCAGCATTTCCTACTTTTTTCACATTTTTCTTTCTAAATTTAATTGTACTGTTTGTATTTTCTCACTTTTTCCCTTCAATAAAATCTTGAAATGTCTGTTTAGTTCTGATTTTGTGTGGATTTTAATTAAGGAAATCAAAGCTGCAGCAGCTCCTCAAGATTTAAACCATAGCTTGGAGATCACTGATATAGACAAAGCTCAAGCAAACATGATAAATAAAAAAAAATGAACTGGAGAAATTTCAAAGATTTGTCACAAGGGACACAAGTAATATTAGTTTTCCTTGGTTGCAGGGTAACCAATCTATCCATATGATCTCTGGTTTTAGAGTGTTTCTCTAATCCATTGCTTAATATCTTGTTGAATTTGAAGTTGTTTCAGAGATGCCTAATGAAAGTGTTGCACATTGACCTGTGGAAGTGCTACCTTGCATATGTTCGAGAGACCAAAGGAAAACTCCCCAGCTACAAGTAAGAAGACATACATCGTTGTAACGTCACATATTTAAAAAAAAATGTATTGACTTAATTCCATCATTCCCAGAGAGAAGATGGCACAAGCGTACGACTTCGCTCTTGATAAAATCGGCATGGAAATTATGTCCTATCAGGTCTGTAAATATGAACTTTTCATTGAAGTTTTTGTTTATTATTTTACTTCATCACTGATACCTGACCTGTTCATTCTTCTTACAGATTTGGGTGGACTACATAAATTTCCTTAAAGGAGTGTAAGTTTTTTTATTTTATTTTTATTTTTTCGATTTGTTTTCCTTAATTTTATCCGAATCTGCTTTTTAAAAATAAATAATTTCTTCTTGTTTGTGCGTCTCCTTTAAGTGAGGCTGTTGGCTCATATGCAGAGAATCAGAGAATCACGGCTGTTAGGAGAGTCTACCAGAGGGGATGTGTGAACCCGATGATTAACATTGAACAGCTGTGGAGAGATTATAACAAATATGAAGAGGCAGGTGACCCAATTGCATGTTCTTAGTCTTTCTGTCTTTAATCTACACTTGGATGAGACCATGTTAAGAGCTGGAGTTTCAGCACCAAAAGCAGGACTGACTTCCAACTTGTTATATTTAACCAGGGAATTAATGTGCATTTGGCAAAAAAGATGATTGAAGATCGGAGCAGGGATTACACGAATGCAAGGAGAGTGGCCAAGGTGAGAAGTCTGATTCCTTCTGAATAAAGTATAGAATACACTCAACAAATGATGTCTGAAAACCAGATAAAAAACCTCTAAATCTGAAGAAAACGATACTCAGAACAAGTGAAATTATCAGCTAATGAAGCAAAGTCATTTCACTTGACAAGATTCCTTGAATTAAGATTATAGTGAGAAGTTGAAGACTTGAAATATGAAATGAACTTGTTAGATTTTCCTCATATGGGTGTGATGCAGGAGTATGAGACGGTGATGAAAGGCCTAGACAGAAATGCCCCTTCAGTCCCACCACAAAACTCCCCTCAGGAGGCCCAGCAAGTGGAAATGTGGAAAAAATACATTCAGTGGGAAAAAAGCAACCCACTGCGCACAGAAGACCAGACCCTCATCACTAAGAGAGGTGACTGTTTTTGTCTTGTTTTTTTGTTGATTGTTGTTTAGTTTTCCTACATTATAGATTAACACACTATCTTCAAATGCAACCAGTAGGGGGCAGAGTTTTGCCCTTGTCTGGCATCACAATCCTCTGAAAACCTTTTTTGTTGTTTTGTTTCTTTATTTGATTGGCTGCAGTGATGTTTGCCTATGAGCAGTGCCTGTTGGTTCTGGGCCACCATCCTGACATTTGGTACGAAGCAGCACAGTACCTGGAGCAGTCCAGCAAGCTGCTGGCAGAGAAAGGGGTACGATCCACCTACACTTTAACTATTGAAGGAAAATCGTCTTAAACCTAAATGTTTTGGAAAGAACTTAAATATCAGAAAAAAAACTCCTCCCATCATTCCTAGAATTTGTCCTTTTCTTCTTCCTAGGACATGAATAATTCAAAGCTGTTCAGTGATGAAGCAGCTAACATCTACGAACGTGCCATTGGGACTCTCCTCAAAAAGAACATGCTCCTCTACTTTGCATTTGCTGACTACGAAGAAGTGAGCGTCCTGTTGCACATTAAACTAATCCAATCAATAAACACACCCCACCCCCCCTCCATCATTAGCTGTCTGTCACTCCCTCAGAGTCGCATGAAGTACGAGAAAGTCCACAGCATCTACAACAAACTACTTGCGGTCGAGGACATCGACCCCACCCTGGTCTACATCCAGTACATGAAGTTCGCCAGGAGAGCGGAGGGCATCAAATCAGGCCGCGCCATCTTCAAAAAGGCAAGAGAGGACTTACGCACACGTCACCATGTGTACGTGTCTGCAGCACTGATGGAGTACTACTGCAGCAAAGTAAGATACACAATCTAAAGTGCAGCGTGCCCTATAGAGGGATCAGGCTACTATTAAACTCTGTGTTCTTCTTTACAGGATAAATCAGTGGCCTTTAAGATTTTTGAGCTGGGTTTGAAGAAATATGGAGACATTCCAGAGTACATACTTGCCTATATTGATTACCTCTCACACCTTAATGGTTTGTAACATCATCTAAATTGTTTCACTTCTTGAATCGTGCTGCTTTCTACTCCAAATGTTCTTTTTTTGTGTCTGATTCTCTTCTCAGAGGATAACAACACCAGGGTTTTGTTCGAACGGGTGCTCACCTCTGGAAGCTTATCCCCAGAAAAATCAGGGTAAAGTCAATCATTTGGCTACGCTTTCTGTGCACCTCTTAGTTTGGAAAATCCACCAGAGCTCATGAACTGCGACGTCTTTCTGTTCCAGTGAGATCTGGGCTCGGTTCTTGGCATTCGAGAGCAACATCGGAGACCTGGCCAGTATTCTGAAAGTTGAGCGCCGGCGTTTCACAGCCTTCAAAGACGAATACGAAGGCAAAGAGACCGCTTTGCTTGTAGATAGATACAAGTTCATGGATCTTTATCCCTGCTCTACCAGTGAACTCAAAGCTCTTGGTTACAAGGTTCGTTATTTCTGGGGGTTTATGGCTTTTTTCGTGGCTTCTACTCACTTTCTTTCAGTTATATTGACTTGTGTTGTTTGAAGGATGTGTCTCGTGCCAAACTGGCCGCACTTCTCCCTGAGGCTGTGGTGGCCCCCTCAGTGCCTGCACTAAAGGACGATCCAGATCGTAAACCAGAGTATCCTAAACCAGACACCAACCAGATGATCCCCTATCAGCCACGTCATCTCGCTCGTAAGCCTTCATCGAACCTGCAGGAATATTCTATGCGATTTTTGTTTGATATTTTTTTTTTTTCTGACTTGCTGCTGTCTTTCCAGGGTTTTCTCTCTAAATAGACCTGTTGTATGAATTGAGTCCTCTTTGATGTAACCTCTAATGTTGCCCTCCACAGCACCAGGCCTACACCCAGTCCCCGGTGGAGTTTTCCCAGTCCCCCCAGCTGCTGTCGTCCTAATGAAGCTGCTGCCTCCACCTACATGCTTCACTGTAAGTTACAGCAGACTAAAGCTGCCAGGCTCATTTTTAATGTCGTCCATTCAAAGACGTCAGCAGCTGCAGTGTCAAATCTCCGATTGTTTCTGTCTGTAGGGTCCTTTTGTCCAAGTGGATGAGCTCATGGAAACGTTTAGGAGATGCACACTTCCTGACAGTAAGTTTGTTGTTGTTGTCACAGTTTGAGAAGCAGCAGAAATGGTAGCTGCTCAATAATGAACAGAGTAATTAATGTCCGAAGGAAAATGAATTCTGATGACTTTTCAAAAGTATTCACACCCCTCAGCTTTTACATTTGTTAAGTGTTTTATGTAATTAAAAAATAATAACTTGTATAATTGGAAAGTATGATTGCTTAACTTTTTTTACCGCTATGTATCTAAAATTTGTTGCATCAATGTATAATTCAGCCTTTCTTGTTCGATACTTTAGCAAATTTTGCACATCGAACCTTAAGGGTCTGATTTTTAGCATCTTATTTTAGTACTTTTGAAAGTCAGAAACAAAACTGACATGCAAAAATATCTGCAGCTGTTCTTGCTACAAAGAAGGCATTACACATCACAGGAGTTCTTTTCTCCCTCAATTTAAGAAAACATTCATTCATTTCATTTTTTGAGATAGGCTAAGACTTGCTCTATAAATATTTTTTATTATTATATCAATATATTTTTAAAAGAACAATCATTATTAACTCCAACCACATGGCTTAGAACCTCATCCTTCTTTATAGCCTTCTTCTTTATATAACTCTCAAACTGCTCGTGGAACAAGAATCTGATCCTTTTAGCAGGTGGAAACAAATTGGCTTAAATGTCTGTCTTAACATTTGTGCAGCAATCTTTGTAGATCGCCAGCAACATGCCCACTAATTGCTCATACTAAAAGAATATTACACGTGCAAATTAGGGCCTGTTGTTTGGAATCGTTGAAAATATCTTATTTGAACATATTAAAATGCTTTCATCTCAATTATTCCTTTTTATCTGTGTTTAGAGTTAAAGGGGTTTTCTCCTGGTGGAAAGTTGACCTCTGACCCCATCTAACTACTTTTCTTCCATTATTGTCCTAACATTTCCTGCCCCCTTTCAACACCCACAGCATGATGATGCTGCCATGTTTTACAGTGCGAAGGGTTTTCATGGTGATAATAAGTCAGGTTTTCCTCCATGTGGAGCGTATGTTTAGCACCATCTGATGATCTCTCTGATCTCTTACATGCTTGTGGACCTTTAAATGATTCTTATAACATTTTTTGAACAATCATTTTTTTTCATCACTTTTGCATAAGGGCCAGATTTGTTGAGTGCTTATCTACTAGTTTTCCTGCCAACAATCCTTGATTCTTTCACCTGAGCAGTGGATCTCTGCAGCTGCAGATTTGCTGTTTCCCTGAAAACTGCTCCCACTGCCTGGCCACCTCGTACTCCCAGTATAGTTGTACTTCCTTGTCTTGGTAACACTGCATATGTTTCGTTTGTTCCATGCTAAATCCTGGAGCAGAGTTCAGTGGCCTGTATCATTCATGGCATTATTTTAAAACTTCACCCTGTTTAAAAACATGATCAAAGCTCCGTCCCATTCTGGATCTGTGTCCCTTTCCTCGTTCTTCATCATGCTGTTTGTTTACTAATATTCTTTTAAAAGCCAGTTTCTGCTGCTCTTATTAAATCAATGACTTCAAGTAACAGTGAAGCCAGAGGTTTTTACTCATAAACAGCAGAAATCAGGACTCGGGTGAAGATGTCAAACCTGCTGCTGTGAAAGGTGATGAAAAAGGTTATGAACTGTAAAAATCCAGAAGAGCAGAGAAAAACAAAGGGGAAAACCAATCATCAGCTGGATCACATGTAATGACGCAGCACAGTAACCTCTGCATGCCTCTAGTGCTGCAGCAGAGGGGACATAAAGACAAGTGATATCACTGGCCTGCGTCCAGAAGGAAAACTGGTAGATTAACGATCATCGGGGGGTTTGTTACCTGTGAATTACTCAGACTGTGTCTTTATAGTAAACCATAGTATTTCATTGTCAAAAAACAAAAAGAAAAGGGTGTGTGGCCTTTATAGTGAAACTTATTTCTTTGTCAAACATCTACCAACAAACCAGCCGCATGTTTCCCCTTTTTGTAATATTAACCATGATACTTTGCTTAATAAATGAAAATAGAAGATTTCCATTCATAGCAAAAATTCAAAGAGGTTCGTTTGGACAGAGAAGGTTCTTTCCTTTTGCACTCAGCCTGTATCTTCTACATAGTGAATTTACAAACATGCGTCTAACAAATAAACTTATTTTCAGTTCTAATAATTTGGCCCATCCATACTTCTAAGGCCCGGCTGAAAGGCTACGTCGCTGCTTCGAGCTAACATGCCTGTAATTGCCTTCAGGTGTGGACGCTGCTGTGGAGCTCATCACAGGCAGGCAGCCTGAGGCAGCAGGCGAGGGGAACGGCTCCATGGAGAACCACGCTACCACCAAGTCCCTCAAGAGGCCAAACGCAGACTCTGATGAAGAGGACGACAAGGGAGCTATAGCTCCACCCATTCATGACATCTACCGCGCACGCCAGCAGAAGAGGATTCGATAAACTGGCAGAATGTCTTTATCTTAACAGACTAGAATAAAACCCCTTTCACAGAACTGGGTTTTAAATCCACACACACAGATATGTTAACACACGTAAGTGTTGTTTTTTCCTTGTTCCATCAGCAGCTTTTTCTTCTTCTTTTTTTTAAAGACTGATAATTATACTGTACAAACCTTTTGATTCAACCGAGGACTTTGGGATACGCTTCACTTCTGACCTTATGTTCCAATGATAGCAAAGTGGAAGCATTTTTTTAGCTATCTGGAGGAAAGATACCGTTTCTTTCAATAAAATTTGAAAACAATAGGAAATGAGTATATGAGTATTTATTTGTTGTTAAAATTGCTGAAGCATTGGGACCTATTTGGGTTATTTGCTGTCTCAAATACTGCTTTACTAATGGGAGATCAGTTGGTCTCACATGTGTTTATCCTCAGACTTACACAGATGGCACCATTCTGTCTGGCTGTAAGTGTGTTTGTATCCTGCAAATGTTTCTCTGCATCTTGGTGGTAGTTTCAAGTAACAGATAACAGCTGGAGAGCAATGGAGGCAAAGGATGAGTTTCTGTGGCTTGGTTTCCTCAGAACAAAAGGTTTCTTTTTTTTTTTTTTTGTCAAACAAGATAAGCGATTCGAAAATTTAAAAAAACTTTTCTGACAGCTCTTTTATTTCACAGAAACAGATTCACAAGTTTAATTTTTACTAACATTACATGCAGAGAACTTCTTTATCTTTCTAAATGAATCAGTCTGAATCAGTTTACAACTGATTTAGCAGAGAGCACAAATTACCGGGCATACCAGATGCCATTTATTTTACCATAGCAACCGATGCAAATGAACTTCAGTTCTACCTCAGACAATATAAAATACAAACGAGGTGTTTCAAAATAGTTGGAAAAAAACTCAATCGGTTGTTTGTACCTTATTTAAATCAACCCTGAATAGAACCACTATAACGTGGCTGAGAAACCTCCCTCCAACATCTGTTTGAATTTTTTGTGCAACAAACAAAGAAACATTTATATTTACCTCCCTACTGTTACCACAGCAGAATACGAGACTTTTAACATAACTTTTTGATCTGAAGCTACAGTGCCAGAAAAACCTCATTCTTCTGATGCTATTAGACTCAAAATGTTGCATCTTGAGAGCTTATAAAACAGTAGCTTCCTCTTTCAGAGGAAGTATCTTTTTCAATTAAAAAAATGTACATTTTTCCATAGTGTCCTGCACCAATAAAAGGCTAAATAAGTCATTAATTATCCTAGTTCATTAAATAAAACAGTCACATTTCTGATCAGTCATCTGTTACTATCCACATTACCTCTAATTTCTTTTATCATCTTCTTTATATAATAAATGTTTTGTTAGCTGTATAAATATTACTGCAACAACATGTTGATACTAGATAACTTAGTTCCAAAGTACTGAATAAAAATCTCAGGATGAGCTTTATAAAACTGTCCCAGCAGCCTCCTCTTCTCCTTTGTGGAGAATTTGGGGTTCTCATAAATTGTCCTCAGTAGTGAAAGAATTTCCTCTTTAGTGGTTTTCTGTCCGTTTTCTGAATATTCCTTAGTGCTAACCCTCGAGCAGTAGGTTATACCTGTAGAGGAAGATCACACAAAAAAAATTATAATAATTTGAGGAATTTTTGAAAGTGATTTCTATTATTCCTCAATAATGGATAAACCTGCAAACCTGTTATTGTGTCAAGATCCTTCCCCTTCACAATATTCCTTAGTCGCTCACTCACCATCTCGTGCAAGGAGATGGGAATCTGTTGGAAAAGCGAAATAAATTATGAACGTATTCCTAGTTATCTTGATTTCATGATCTAAAGCTAATAAATTAGCTCATATATTTTAACAGCAGCTATATTTTATGGCATTCTGTAAACAAACCCATCCCCTGTTCAATGAACAAACCCCTCACACTTACTTTGAACAGGTCACCATGGTGATCCATCATAAACAGAACCATCAAGTCCACCTTGCCCTTTGAGAGCTTTCTGCTGTAAACGATGGAACTGGAGAAAGACCTCTTCACAGCCATTCTGTTCTCAATCTAAGAAGATGATTTCAGGTTATTAAGGTTAAAAACTAACAGAGCAGCACCGAGGATCCAAAGGAGCACCGACCTCTTTGTGCAGCTTCAGCTCCTGTGGTCTGGCTGCGGTGGCCATGAATCTCAGTAGCCTGCGGAGCTCCTCTCGACTGTTGGAGTCCTGCAGCCTCAGGCTCAGCTGCAGCGCCTCTAAAGCTAGTTCCAGCTTCCCGTTAACTGACAACACGGCAGAAAAAATTGTTAAAAACTGTTTGAAAACAGACATTTTTTTTCTCTTAGAATCTGGTTAGGCATAACGTGATACAGCATTATATAAAAAAAGTAAAACAACACTAAAAACTGTAAAGGAATCGCAATTATTTTAATTTCAAACAGATTAAAGGCATTTGTCATAATTAAGCTATCAATAAAACGTATTTATTACTAACATGATATAGATTCTTAAGGCAAAATAATGGTAGGAAACTTGTATCTTGTAAAGTATGAGAAAGATAAGTAGTGTTCTTTAAGTAAGCTAAACATAGGAGTGCAGCAATAGGTGGAGGAGGGGCACGCTCAGGCACTTTCTCAGCCAGAGTTACTGTAAGGCCCATGTCTATATTTGGGTTCATTTTTCATGTTGATTATTCAACCATTTATCAAGAAAATAAAACGGTTGCTTCACTGCTCACCAAGAAGTTCTGAGATCCCAGAGTGGATATCAAAGACGTGGTTGTTAAGGAGAGGTGGGCGCTGTGTCTGTCCATAATGCCTCACCAAGACCTGGTAAAGCAACATTTTGCACTGGAGAAGATCATCCACACAAGCAGCCAATCCCCGACTGACCTCCACCACCATCTCATCAGGCAGAAACTCCAGACAGTCAACTGCTGCTGACATCCATTCATCGGCCCTGAGAGAGAAAGAAGCCAGTGAATCATTTTTACCGGTGGGATATTTTTGAATTTTAGTCCTCTATGGTTTCTTTTGATATCTAAGTATGTGAAAAAATACCAAGAATTCAAAACAAATAATGAGAATGGTCCAGATGGCTGGGAGTTTAACTGTGGACACTGCAGTTTTTGCATATGGCCCTTAATCTGCTTATCCCACCGTTTAATAGTATTTGAATCACAGCCGTAGATCTGGACAATTTCAAGACACTTAAAATGCCAGGAAAGAGCACAGACTGAATTAACTGCAGGTTTAAACTATGTTTGCAGATTTTTGCATGATTTTTAGTCAAAGGGTAAAAAAAAGGGAGGTGAGGCCCAATGCATTTTCACTATTGGACCAAAGGTAAGTCCTAACAGAAAGCAGAAAAAAAATATGTAAATAAAGATTTTTAGGAATCATAGACATCAGGGATATTTTAATACAAGCAGTTAGTTGGTTATAATCGCTTTAAAAAATATATATATGTATATATTTTGCCAACATTGTTGCAAATGTCTGCTTAAAAAAATTTCATTTGATTTTTATTTAATAAGTTGATTTTTTTGACATGCTAAAAAGCACAATCGACATCACTGCATTTTTACATCAAAGTTTTGTTTTTTTTTTAGGAATAAAAGTTACATTTTATTACATAATCACCTACTTGATTATAGAATTGAAATACTTTTTTTATTTTTATCAAAATATGGTATGCAATAAAAAAAATATATTCAACCCTTTAGGTCTGGAAATGATCAATAAATCATTTTGGAAGCTTAAAGCCTATAAATAAAATGTCAAGATAGATGTCAGTGTCTATCTCCATGAGCCATTACGGCTTTGAAGAACTTACTGTGCTTCACTAAAAGCTTTCAGAACATCTCTGTCCAGGTAGCTTGTTCCACACAGCAGGTCCGGGTCAGTTTCCCTGCAGGGCAGAGCGGACCGTGAGGCGCCCTCGCCTTCTAACAAGCTCTCCAGCAGGGGGAGCTCTATGACCTGCAGCAGCCTGGACACTGCCTGCTGGTGCCACACTTCATACAAACCTGCAAAAGAGAAACACCAGAAAGGTTTACTGATGAAAATATGCAATCAGATTTGTTTCACATCAAACTCTAATTGTTTCTTCATAAAAAAAGAAAAAAAAAAAGAATGTAGGCTTACACTCCTGCGAGAGGCCGAGGTGGCTCATCTGGGGGGTGATACTAGTGCTGAGGTTCAGATTTCCCAAAACTTCTTCCAGCAACTTTTCTCTCTTTACTGGGGAGTGGGTTTGATAGCTGGGGATGTCTTGGCTAATGGGTTAAAGGATGAGATCAATCAGAGGAAATGTCACAGAACCAGACACATTTAGTGAGGCACAAATGCTTCCTGTGGTTTGTTAACACGTAGTTTCATATAATTTTTTTTTTCCAGCTTTAAAGTTTGTTACTTTTTATATGAAAAAGGATGATAAATTAATCTATGAATTCAGCATCTGGATTTTTTAAACACCCATTTGTGGCCTATGATCCCAGCTGCAGAGACTCCAGGACATTCCAGCAAAAAGGTACAAGACAACTTGTAATGCTGGGTAATAGTTTAAAATACATTTACTGTTTTTGAATTCCCCTGCATTTTATACTTTAAATGGCTTTATTTTCAGATTTCTGGATTTCCTTCAAATTGTCTTCAAACTCTTCAAGCTGAACCACAACCTTCAGCACATCTCATTGGTCATTTATGTTTATTCTTTAACATTTTATGTCACATTAGGGAAGTTAGCTTTGTTCATATTTTATTTATGTTTATATAACAAAAAACACCAAATACGTGGGTTTCTGGATCACAACTCTTTATGTCTTTTCTGACTTTTACAGAGGTGGTCTTAGAAAATGAATCTTTCTTTCTTATTATTTAAAATACTTAGACAATGTTAAATGAAACTGATTAGTGGAAGATGGTAAAAATAATTAATTTGATTTTTTTTTAGCTCCAGGCACCATTTAGGAACAACCTGAACTACAGAATCAGGATGTCATGATATATGATTTCCTACCTTTCACTTGTTAGCGTACAGCTGCTGTGGTTCATGTTGGGTGAGCTGTAGCCGCTCTCCATGGTACCAGTGGACTGAGAGTTGGTGTTTGTCAGAGTTGATAAGGAGCTGCTTAGTGGACCCAAGAACCGGTACAAACTGAAACTGCTGTCCTCAAACTTGTCCCTTTTCTTCTCCTTTCCAAACACTTTAACCCCCACTGCTTCGAACACCTTAGAGTCCATGAGGGCCTGACAGAGGCGGACGGCTTTGTGACGAGGCACCGCCTCATCGCCAAAGAAGCGGCTGATGGTGATGTGTGACAGAACCACATCCACAGCCTCTGAGCCCAGAAAGCAGTCATGGTATGACTTCAGGTTGTGGCGCCTGTGCTTCACCTCAACGTGAGTTTGGAGATTGGAAATGATGCTGTTCCAGATGTAGGTGGCCCGGAAAGGTTTCCCAGCCATGCTTTGTTCTAATGGAAAGGAAAAGAGGATAATAAAATGAGTGGCTGCCAGAGATGTAAAATCAGCCACAAAAAGCTGAGAAATAAAGGCAGTCTGGAGCCTTTGGAAAATATTTTCTGTGCTCTATGTGTTACAATGTAATCTAAACACACAATCAGAACTCCTTAATCATCTGAAAACAAATCACTAAGGAGCTGGAAACACAAACCAGATCAATCCTCTAATACTGTATGAGATTCAGCAGCAATCAGAGGTTTTAGTTGCTACGCAATCTAAAAAATTATTTCACAAGTTAAAAAAGATAATAACAGAATTGCTCCTATTTCAATTTACTGTGAAATTATTCACAGCTTAAATGTATAAAGGGCCTTGCAACCATATTAATACCCGTTCAATTTGTTTGCAGTTTGTCCACATAATCACTGAACGGCTTAGCAACACAATACATTAAAGATCTGTTATTGCTGTACCAACCATCTAGACCCCTCAGATCTTCTGGTTCTGGTCTGCTTTGC
>JAUZNJ010013426.1:0-17691 GCA_034780135.1 Jordanella pulchra
ATGCAATCAGCTGGTTTTCCTTAGATAGAAAACTTGTAACTAATCTGACTGTGTGATTTGAATGAATTGTCCTTGTGATGTGCCTTGAGATGACATGTGTTGTGATCTGGCACTATTTGGCGCTATTTTGGCGTGATGTCAGGCAGGTCCTATTCAAGTGATTTATTGATTGCAAACAGTTGTGGTAGTTATCAACCCTGGTTGTCAATCACTTTCTCACAATGGCTATGTAGGTTTGGATTTTTTAAATAATTTGTAACATATAATAGTTGTTAATTCATAGCTACTATCACAATCTCAAACCACTGTTGCCTTAGTGGACATCAAAAAGGTGTACTCTCTGGTTTTGCTCAAAACCCAAATTTAAACATCAAGGACATTTTTTGAAAGTACGCCAATATGAAGACGATGCAGTGAAATTTCTGAAAAGAGATTTTAGAAACTCACTGACCTCCCTCCACTCCTTGTTGCCCATTCCTTGTGTGTAGAGAACACAAACTGTAAAGAAAACAGATCAGAAAATATTAATTAAATTAATCATAATGCTGAAAAGGCAGATCATCTTTAATGGATTTCAACCATAAGTATTTGCAAAGTTTAAACTAATTTTTTCCACATCCACCAGAGAGGTGGAGCTTTTTGATTTGTCTAATTTTTTTACACTTCTGTCAACCTTAACCTTCTTCTCCTCCTTTTTTTTTTGGCCTTTTAGCCATTTTTTTAAGTCAGGTTTCAGTATTAAAGTCTTGCTTTGCAGAATCACAACAGCTCCTCTGCATCATTGAATACCAAACACCTCCAATCCTACTCCATCATAAAATCCCCACCATCCCAGCAGGTTTCTTATCACTGTCATCATCTTTACCACAATCATTCATTTTCTCTCAACTTTTACAAGAAGATCTCTAAAAAAGTCCAGCTCTTTTGAATTAATATTTCAAAAAACTAGAAAAAACTAGCTATCACCCTTATTACTCTTGAGGTGTAATCATGTCTCCCTATGAGGCCAAAATAGCTGAAATCGCTTTTTGACTTTAAGTAAAAGTTGCTAAATAATGTAAACTTTATTCTCCCAGGCTCCTAAAACATCTTGAAAGGCTATCAGTCTTAATCCTTTAAAAACATCACAAGCTCATAGAAAAATAGACAAAACTGTAATCTTTAGGTAAGAACAGATATAATTTGAAAAATGCCGGTAGATCTTTTCAAAGTGAAATGTTAAATGTAATTGTATTTATCATTTAAATTAAGTGACAGATTCAGCAGTCTTGGAGAAGACAATGGACACGGTTTGGATGATCCACTAGTTATTTTATTCATTAGTCAGAAAGAGCAGGTATGTCTTTAAAATGAAAAATTTGTTCTGTTAAGTCATTTTAATATTGACATTTTGCAATGAATTTCAGACGACTTGTTGGATCAGCTTTTAAGATACAGATAAAATGGTATCAGTTTCATAACTTTACAAATTGAGAAGTCTTGGAGAAGAAAATGAAACTGCAAGAAAATAATGTTTATTAATTTGTAAGTGAGAAAATGCAGCCTCATTTTTTAAAATGACACTGCAGATAAGTGATCATGTAACTTACTTGGGTCAGATTTGGAGAAAGTGTCCATGTCCAGCAGGTTTCTGTGGGAAGAGTGACAAAAATTGAAAAACAGGCCTCACTAAATTTGTAATACAATTGTTGTTTGAAATAAGGTGCAAACTAAGAACACTTATACACTTAAAGTAAGGCCCATTTTAGCCCAATTGGACAACAAAATAATCCATAAAAATGTTTGCTCTTCTAGAATCTGTATTTAATTTGTATTTGTGCTAGCAACTACATGGCTTAGAAAACCAGCAGCTTAAAAAGCCCCTAAAGCATTGGTTGAACAATTATCTTTGTGCAACATTTGAACATAGGGAACAATTTTAAAAGGTAATTGTTTTAGATAATGAAGTATGTATAGTTAGTATTTTCCTACATTTATTCACATTTTCCATCACTGAACTCTAAACTTTCCTTCTGTTCGAGAGCTTTTGAACGTAGCTTAAATTCCTCATTGAAATAGACTAAATAGATCTGTCCTATAGATCGGGTTTTAGATACAGAAATAACCTCATCCAACCAATAATGCAGCAGGTAAAACGACGTAGCTAAAATCTTCATGTCACACACTTAAATGAGCTTCTAATTTGTGATGTGCGACCCGTTGTGTTTGTTCGGAGACATTAAATATCTCTGTACATCTGTTTCTATCTGCATCCTGCTCTCAGCTGACCACGGCTGGCAGTGGAGATTAGTTTAGCGAGAGAGGTCTATATGAGGCACAGGTGCAGCAGAGCGTCCAATCATAAAGGAAAGTGGCAGGTCTCATGGTTCACCGGCTTTATGCTTGTAGTGCCTCCCACAACATCAAGCCAGGTAATGAAAAACCACGGAACTTTCTATCAAATAGAGAAGTCGTTTTCCCGAGCATTACTTATAGTTGCCTTGCACCATCACATTCCCACCACCATCTTTGAGTGTTTGCATGTTCTTTCTCTAAAGCTAGTCTCATGACGTTGGAGAAACATTTGTCTTTTACAGGTTTAGCTGTGGAGCTCGTTGCTGCCAATCTACGATCTCACTGCCGTGCATTTGGCTCAGTCAGCAACTTCTATTGAGTCATTTCTCACAGGAAAACAAAAAATGTTTTTCCTATCTAAGGAGTGCTTAAATCCATCGTAACGTGAAGGTAACCTTTATTCGTGATGGAGCTTCAAAGAGCTTTATACTCTAGGTTCATTATCAGGGTCTTAGCTCAGTGAAATGAGCGTTTCTCTCAGTAAGACTGCAGTTTGACACAGATCAGTCCCTTATGATGAATCTTATTTAAATTCAAAGCACTTTGGATTGGATTCAGCGATCATAACAGAATCTTAATCACAATTTTCTTTTTCTACATCAGTGGTAAAGACAGAAAACCTAATAAAAAATGATTCTACAGATCAATATGTTGGACTAAAGAATCCAGCAGCTACTTTAAAAGCCATACTACATTAGGGTCAGCAGATAATGTTATATTTGAACTGCAATTGTACAAACTCGCTTCCCATCTTATTCTGTTTAGCTTCCTGTGAAGAAATGTTGAGTGAAAATGCTGTTTTCCTAATTAATGTCCCCACTTTTATTAGGAGCTTTAGAGATTCTCAACAAATGAAGCTTTTTGGAACAGTTTAAAATATTAATTCAAAATAACACAGAAAATGTACCAAAAAAATAAAATAACGTTTGTCTGTCACTAGAATATACATTCAGCAACCCCTCATCATTTTTCATAAGCAGTGAAAAATTTAAAATAAAAATAATTAAAAAGCAGGCGTTTCACTTTTACTGTTTTTTACACCACATACAAACAAATTATCTTCAGGAAAATCCAGATGTTAGGCCGGATGCTAGTTCTCAGTGAAAAAATATTCCCAAGAAGGAAGAAACAATGGTGATACTCTGGACCGATTTAAAAAGAGCAAAAAAGATTATAAAAAAATAGTTTTTAGGTAAAGGAGTGAAGAGTGAGCAGAGGCTCTACTTGCTACACTAAGTAATTGTTTTGTTTTTTCTTAGAAAATGCTTTCTGAGTGATTACACATCACATTTAACAGGCTATGTCTTCGTTTGTGCTCAGAGAACACCAAAAAGACTGTAAAAGGCAATGCTAAATGTTGAATATCCTGGATTTTAGGTCAAAGTACTCTCAAGATCCGTCCAGGTAGATCAGGCAATTCCTCACACAGCAGTGTTATCTAAAAAAATTATTTTTGGAGCCGTCACAATAATCAGGGCTTCTGGCTCAATCACCTTGCCACGTGAACTGCTTTCCTCCTGTAATGTTTGCTGGATGAGTGACAATTTTTTTTTACTTAGTGACTGAGCTAAATGAATGACAATTTTTTTTTGAGAAGCACATTTTTAGAATTAGCTTTAAGAATTTTGTAGAGCAGGATTGGTGTGCTAGTTGATGATGAAGTAAAATACGGATGTCCCTTTAACTTTTTTCTATGTTTTATTAAAACAAAAAAAACATCTTGAACCTCGCTAACAGAAATGATCCTGATGACAGAAAAAAAAAAAAAATGAATTCTAAAGTTTATGTAAATCAGAGTACCAGTGAAAGCTAAAACCTTAGCAAAAAATACAATATACCTTATTTCTGACAATAGTTTTTTGTCTCCTAATTTCTTTTTCACTAAAAGTAATTTACAACTATGGTAAACTGCAGATAGACTGGGCTTATTAAAAGTGCATTTAAAAAAATAAGTAGATTGCAGGTTTGATAGGTTTCCAAGCTATTGCTTCGCACATTTATACTTACTTCAAGCTTTCACTGCATTATTCTTGGGTGGACTTTGATTAAAACAATTATCTTTGAATTCAGTAACTAAAGTAATCACTCTGACAAGTTTTGACTAAATTCTTAGTGATCCATCCAGATCCATTGATTCTGTAGCTAGCTGACTGGCTAAAACCAGTGTTGAGTTGGCATACTATTCCGTCTAATAGGCTCTTTGGCTCCAATATTTCGTTTTTCCTCCAACGGTACTAGGACTCTAAACAGTAGCATACGATGCTGTAAGACTTACAGGTAGATAACCTGGATGCTGGAGTGTAACCACCCATGTAATAGAGAGAAATTATTTGTTTAGAGACTGGGACTAATTACCCTGTCAGAATGTGCTTGCTTTCTTCTTTTAAATGGTAATCTGACGTTTCAAAGTGTACGACTGCTCAAAGCAAATCGCACATGGTGGTACTCGAAATGGGCTCTTGGGCTCCCGTCGCGCGTGTGCATGCCTGTGTGTATGTTTCTGTATGTGTCAGTGCAACACGTTTTCAGGATTTCCACTTCAGAGGATGATGTGAATGAGTCACGCTGCTGTCTCTCTTCCTTCTCTCTCTCTCTTTTTCATCCAGAGGCAGGCAGCTGAAAGCTGCTGCCCGAGTCATTCAGAGGTCTAGAGGAATGCTGTCAGTGTGTTTCCTTAGGAAAGACACAATTATCTCAGTGTTATACTAGGGTTTGATTTATCCCACACAGCAAACCCAGAGAAAATCTGCTGGTGCTCTTTTAATAACCAGACTATTTGAATAAATGTCTTTTCTGCAACTTTCTGCATCTGCATCACTTGCTTTATTCTTCGTCTTTTTTGAGTTTTTACATGTTTTTTCTACATTATCCTCCCATAAAACCATGCAATTCAACTTGTCATATTCTATTTTTTAGTTAATAAGTTTCATAGAAGTCTGGCTTACTTAAAACCCTAAATCAATGTTTTTTGCTGATAAACCATACAAGGAATGTCCTATTATGCTCTCTATGTATCTCTCGGATTATTTTGACAATGCACTGTATTTTTACTCAAAATATTGCTTTATGTCTTAAATTCCCCCTTTGTTGGCCTCCTCAGGTTTAATAGGAGTTACTGCATCTGCTTTGTGCTTAGCCTGGGATGTAATCTAAGTTTGGAGAACTGACATCAGCAACTTTACCCTGGTTTGCTTAGGCACTGACAATAAATGAATTTATTTGGTCTTAGAACAGGAAATGAAAATAAATTTTCCTAATTATAAAAGTTAATAAAAAGAATAATTTGTATCAAAATGAATGAAACAATACTGGATTATCTGCCCACTCTAGTTTTGTATCAATTTCTCACATGACCTACAGTAAAACTTATAAATTACTTATAAATAACCTTGAAGAGAAAAAGTGCAAAATGCTTTAAAATAGTGTAAACTGGAGGCCGCCTCATCTTTCTAGTCTAAAATAATTTGAAATTAATTGTGGGTTAATGGGTCACGACATGAAATATGTTTATCAATTAACTTAACCTCAGTCAGACTAGATGTCTCTGAACATTAGCTTCAACTCTTTTACAGACTCTCAGAAACGTTTGTGTCCAAGATCTATCCATCCTGACCAAATTGAAAAAAAAAACAGCCCCATAGCATGATGCTACCACCACCATGTCTTATCATTGAATCCAGGTTAATTGTGACTTAGCTGCACTGAAGTTTAGGTTGGATTTAATGCACAAAACACTTTTCCAAAAGTTGATTCCCTGTTTTTCTTTCACTTTCTCAAGTTCCAGGACATCGTAAGCAAAACTTTGTGCAGTTCCACCTCTATGAGGCAGATCTAAGCACAGCTAACTTCTGATTTGCACACAGACAAGAAAAAGTCTAACTGACGATATTACCGATTGACAAATGTGACAGTGCAGATCTCATGCTGCTGTCAAGGCATGCCTGCTCCCTCCCTGTGGGGAAACCTTAGTGTTTCTGTTCCCCCGCTGTCCCAACTATAAATCTGAACACCACACCTGCGACAGCTGTCAGTCACTGCAACAGAAACTGAAAGTTTGATACAAGACAAAACCCCCCACACCCCCTAACCCCGTCATTCCAGCTCACTTGTGTGCCTTATTTAGCAGACACAAACAGGTGCAAATAGACTGGAACTGGAAGGTTGAAAGCGGGGATGGCGAGGCAGCATCTTCAGCTGATGCGAAGCGTCTGTAATTATAGGAAATGCCTGATGGATATCGACGAGGGGGGTTAAGGTGCTTTGCCTCCCACACATACAAACAAGGTCTACTTCTCTCTGCCTTAGCTCACAGGGGGAGAGCTGCACAGGAGAACGAGTATGGAGGCTGTTACCATGAAAACCGCTGACAGCCAATCGGGGCCACTTGACCAAGCTGAGTGACAGATACTGTATGAGTGCATGTCATTTCTCCCCCTACTTGACAAGCAGGATACACCATCTGTGCAGAGGTATTTGTATCCATTGTGCCATTTTTTTTTCTCTATTCCTCCCTTTATCTATTTTTAACTTTCTCTTATTTTTTCTTTTTATCCCTCTTCTGCTTATAGGTAAGGTTCCTACATTTTAATAAGAGAATCAATTCAAAAACCCCCTTTGGACTGGCTTGAGGGGCCACATCCCTGACTGTACGTTACCTTGACAACACAACAGCTAAACCCCCCACCCCACCCCCCGCGGGACCCTTTCAAGCCTCTCCTTTTCTACAGAAATAAATTGGGTTTTTAGCCCACTAGATGAGAGTGGAGAGGAAAGGAGGAACAGGGTAAAAAAGAAAACATGAGGATTTGGAGAGAACATAGAACACGATATGATTATGAGAAAAGCTTAAAGGAGACAATAAAAGAGATGAAAGGGAAAATATGATAAAGGAGGAGATTTCGGCAATGACACTTGATATTAGCATTGCATTTATTGGCGTTTGTACTTACTGCAGTACTCCTTCCAAACACTAGGGGCAATAAAGAAAGAATATAGGAACTGCACCATGATATTTGAAGTTCTTGTAACTTTTCGCTCAAATGTGGGTTTTTCGTACTTTTGTTTAAACACAAGACTGTGACCAACGTTTACTGTTGTTATCTTTACTCTTTACATCTTTACTGTTTTCATCTTCACTCCTACAATACTTGACAAGTTACAGAAATATGGGAAGAAAAAAATGTGGAAATTAGTTGTTTGTGATGTAGCCTAGCAATGCGGGTAAAGAGTTACAACAGTTTCACCATATTTACACAAAATTATGATATAAAATTATACATACCAATGAGAAGCTTATAATTACTATATTAATTAAATTATATTATTATGATGTAATAAAAATTTTACATTATAATACATTGATTATTACAGTCATTCAATATATCATAATGTCAAATGTAATGTCTGAGTATTTATATTGATGAAAAATGAAACTGGAAAACAGAACTTAGCGTTCTTTATACTAAATCGACTTAAACTGTAGCCATAATGAACAAGATGAAAACGTTCTTAAATCAAAAGTCTCCTTTATGGGTGTTTGTGTCTTTTCAATATTTAAACCACTGTTCAGAAATATGGGGAAACACCTGTTAAAACAACATTAACCATCAGAGTAGGAAACAAAATAAATTAAATCCCATCATCAAATCCTCTTTTTACTAACCAAAAAGAAGAGTATCCTAAACAAACAAGAATGTAAGAAAAATGTATAAAAGTAGAGCAAATAAATAATTTTTTGTAGACATGGAATAAGTTTGATGAGGGATTAAAAACATCCAAAACAGTGAGTCTTGAAAACTCGGTATAAATACATTTTTTGAAAGTTACAAAGCTCTACGATCTATGCACTTTTCCTAAGAAATATTTGTTGTGTTCGGTTGTATACTTTATGCTGTAAGAAAACTGTTGTAGATTTATTTGCTTTTCTGGGAACTGTTAAAATTGTATAATAGGTTTAGACATTATAAGTACCTGTTTACTTCAGCCTGCATCCCTTTTGGTCGTTACATGAATTATGGCCCTGTTTTTATTTTGATGTGTGTTATGTAGACTGAATAAATAATATAACAATGTAAAAGCTATTAAAACATAAAATACCTTTCTATGTCTTTGAACCATTGTGGGAGGGCTTAGCTTTTCCCATAACAGTGGCTTTATCTTTTTATGAAGTTGCTGGTGGAGCAGGTCCTCAGAAACAGAGCTTCAAGGTCAGGCTGTTATCCACTTTTTATTACTTTTAAATCCGTGTCGGCGATTAAAAACAAGCGAACATCACTTCGAACAGTCACTGAACCAGTTGAGCTGTTTTCTGCATTAGACCTCACAGTCATAGAGGTGTTCTCTGACTTCCCTTCTTCCGTAAACCTCCCAAGTCTTTCCAGAACATCTCCTAACACCACTTGCCCTCCTTAATACATTACTCTTTATTTCCAGATCTATTTTTATCTGCTGCTCTGCCATCCTCTTAGAAGAGAAGGGGTTTTCTCAGCGACAGCCTCAAGCATACAGTCTCATTTTGTCTTCTGGTTTTCTTCTTCCTCTTTGCCCCTCCCTCTGTCTATCTCTGTCACTTTGACCGTGACCTGAATAGGCTATGTGCAGACTACGCCATCTGACTGAACTAGATACGGTTACAGACATGTAGATGCACACAGAAACTGCATGAAGCGTCCAGTGTTCGCTCCGATGGCTTTACAGTTCAGATCCCTCTGATGATACCTCAGTGATGCAGATACTGGCAAACATAAAGACACGATGAATAAACCTTATCAATTCATCAATTCTCTTTGTTCTGAGATGATTTTAACTGAAAGACAAATTTGGTCGATTTCAGGTCTAATCTAACTAGACATGCAATACCAAGCCTGAAAAGAATTTAACATTTTAATTTAAATGCTTTTACACAATAGTTCACACAGAATAAGAGAACATTTAAGGAAATTAGTTGTTAAATTAAAACAGTGAAGAATTGAGTGTTTTGGCCTTTATTTAAATTTAAAGATTGGTACAATAAATATACAATCCTATTTTAGATTTTGTACCACCATTATTCTCATAAGTTCTTCCCTTACTTCCTTTAAAGCCCTATGATAGCCAGATTAAAATTCAGTGAGAAATTAGAGTTTTAAAAGCTTCACAAAAGGACTTTTTTTAAGTATTTCTTATTCAATGCAATCAGTTGGTTTTCCTTAGATTGAAAACTTTTCACAAATCTGACCGTATGATCTGATTGAATTGTCTCTGTAAAGTGTCTTGGGGTAGCAAGTATTGGCAATTAGCACTATTAAAATAAACTGAATATGTTTGTGTTCGGCTTTTCTGAAACAACCCAGTTAATGAATTCTTTATAGCAATTTTGTTACGATCTTTGCAGTGTAATAGATAAAGAAAACCTTCCAATCTTAAATAATTGGGACTCCTCACTAAGCATTAATTGTCAAAAATACCCACAGAAACATGACAGGTCATTCCCAACCTGTCATTTAAAAAAAACAGCACCACTTTTAAGTCATATTTTTTAACATATGTCTTCCTTGTGTTCTACCAAAATCAAATTCACTAAAAGAATATGTTATTTTTTCTCTTAAAAGGTTGTTTATAATTGTAAGTTTGCCTCTATAATTAATTAGAATAAACAATTAAAATTAGATACGAGAATTAAGTATGTTCACAACCAAAGTTTTTAAAGGAATTTTTATTAAATATTGTAGAAAAATTACCTATTAAACAAATAGATCTTAACCTTAAATGTATAACTGAATGGAATCAGAGGAGGATGGCTGTTCTTTGGATCAGCAGAAAAGGATGGTTCTGTGGAACAAAGTTGCTTTTAAAGGCAACTTCATCTAAAGAAAAACCCTTGTCCTCACAAACTCTATCTTGTTCTTAAGGTGAAGATTGGGCTACATGTTATCTTCGATCTCTTTCGGGTGTTCAAGGGGAAGATATCAATGAGATGTCATAGTGAGAAGGATGTCTGGTTGTGAACCTTTAGCACATGCCTTAGTTTTATTGCTGTATCTAAGCCATGACGTTTGCTATGCACTAAATAGCTTGTGGAATTTAGTGGGAAGTCATTTCCTGTAAGTCTGACGCCATTTTTTAACCAGAAAGACAGGTCGTTTAAAGGACGGAGTTAAAGAATCTTGATGTCTTGTTTAGAAATAACAAAAGGATGAAGTGGTTGATGTAGTGAGCTGTGATTAGAGCCCCTGACCCTCAGTTTCAAAAGAAGTCAGTTTGTTTTTCAGTATGTCCTACTTGAAGAAGACCCTGGGTCACACCTAGAAACTGTAAAGGAAACTACTGGATCTCCTAAGAGAATGTTGACATTCCATTAATGACTGGAAATATTCAATAAAGCCAAGAAAAACACTGTTAGCTATTCCTAAAATATGCATTATTTCTCAAACAGATGCAGGGCTGTTGTACTGTGTGGCATCCTATAAAATCTAAACACCAAAAATATCGTTATCTGCAGCTTTTGGAGAGGCTAATGTATTTATCAATTGAATTCCTTCTAAAACTGTTGTCTCCACTTGTGCATAATCCTCTTTTATGCTTGAGCCTGTGCATGTTGTCAATAGGCACCTAATCAAATTGCTACAAGTAGCTGCATCCCCAATTTCCGTTCTTTTTTTCACCCTTTTATTTTCTTCCCCTCAGGCACTTTTTCTTCTATTTCTATTTTTCCTTGATCTATCTAGCCTTGTTCATTCGATAAGCAACTTGAGGAAAAAAAAAAACTTAATTCCATATCCCCTGTATCTTTCTCTGCAAACACTCACACACACACATAGAAGCGGAGCATCAGCAGCTTGTGTGCACTCCCTGCTTCTCTAAGGGGGCTGCCCTAATTCCTCCTGACAGGGGCTGGGAGAGCCAAGAGAACATCTCTGTACACAGACTCAGGCACGTGGGAACACATACGCTGTAATATGCCATGGCGCTGTCCATTTAGGCACAATCACAGGCAACGTAACAATCGTCAGTCAGGGCCGAGGCGTCGCGATGCATCGGAGCCCGAGGCGTTTTACCTTAATTGACTTTGTCACTGCTTTCGGAGCAGCTCAGTCTGACTTGCAGAGTTACAGTGCCATCAACACATGTCACTGGTAGGACAATAAGAGCTAAATAAAGACATGTGTTTGGGTTTTTACAGAGCACAACAGCCTAAATGCATGACTGTGGAACCCTACATGCAGGTCTGTGCATCAGTTTCCATCTTTGAATTGCTTCTTTTCTTCATTTCACCCATGCTTGTGGTTTTCTTGGACTGTTATCAGCAGGCGGCACTGAGTACATGTGGGGGAAATACAGACACATGCTTGGATGTGCAGAAGCCAGGAGTTCCTGCATGAAAGAGCGAGAGACAGGAAGAGAGACAGCATCCCTGGAGGAATTAATGCAGACTCTCCGTTCTGTGACCACAATGGAGATGACAAGACTAGGCCTGCCACAATATAACTCTGTATATGGCTGTGATGTTGACTCCTTCCCAATAATTACATTTTTTGATAAATGTAAATCTGTATTGCATTAAATCAGATATAAAACATTGTTCTAGATCTGCATGTAGGCATAGACTCACTTTGATTTCCCATTCAAAAAGTAAAACAGGACAAATCTTAGATGGGAAAATTCATCTAACTGCAGACAATGTACATCTGTGCAAAAGCAAAAATGTCAGAGCCTCATCTGTGGATGTATTTTTAACATCTATGTGTGCATCTAATGCTGGAAATGTCATCGGTTGTCCAGTTGAAAGGAGGCACAGTGCCACAAATGTGTGAAATGTATAAGTGCATCTGTAGTGTGTCATGTAGGCAGCAGGCAGCAGGCTGCATGCGCTTGGGTTGAGTTTTTCCCTTAAGGTATCCTGCCAATGTACATCGTGTTGAAAAATTCATGGGATCATCAATTCTCTGACAGTATTCTAAGGAGAAATTAACATGCTGAAAAGTTCAAAAAGGCTTAATTGTTTTCCGAGATTCCTGTAAAACTCACCCATTTCTCATGAACTCTGCAAGTCAGGTTTTTATGGAATAACAAGAAGAAGCCAATGTTGGAAGAAACCAATAAGAAGTCCCACAAGGCATGTAGGGAACACAGTAGATCAAGCAAACTTTAAGACTTCATGCAGTTGCAATGCATCACTTACAGAGCACCATTTCTCCAGAATTAGAGACTGGTCGAGAACAAAAAAATTGCATGAGGACGAAAGTACAAATCATGGTTTGCTATCTTAATTCTGTGCTCAAATAAAGTTGTACACCACCATGACACCCAGAGAGACATTTTTAATCTCTTTCTTTCACTTCTTTGTCTGTGCTGCTCCTACATCACAATCTGTCTTCCTGCTTTTGGTTCACTGGGACAGAAACCTACATTTTGGCAGACTGAAAGGTGTTCCAAAGGGTTGGTGATAAAGCACTGGATATGTGTCTAAAAATCTATGTTATCAACTGAAGAGATATCTTCAATAATCTGTAAGGTATAAACAGCTATAATGCAAGGTCAAAATATGAGGAAGAAAACTGAATGTTTGAACTGAACAAAATACCTCAAGAAAATAAAATGAATAGCTTCACAGGCTGTTAAGCATCACTTAGTTGCAAATCAGAAAATAAGAAAGACATTCTTACTATTGTGGTGCTACTGTGAGCTACACAGGGTGAAGCAGACTCATTTACTTTGTTTACACAAATTAAAACACACCTACCGCGTACGTTGCTGATTCAATGAGACACAAACCGTCAGAGATGTCAAGAAATAATCCCTGCAACTTTCACAACATCTACTATGTAGAATTTGGGTTTTTTTTTATTTACCTCTGAATTTCAACATTAAAACTCTTTAAAGCCTGGACCTTGAAATGATTGATAGAACACTCTCATTTTAAATTAGAGTTGTCATTGAATTTGATAAGAAATTAAACAAAAAAACATGAATTTTGACACATTAGGCATTTCTGTATAATCTTTTATACATTTTCTGTTCACTACATGTGTCTGATTTTGTATGTCAGGGTTTTTAAAAACAAAAATATCACACTGATGATGCAAAGGTCTCAAATATGATACACTTGGCTTTAAAGGGTTAATAGTTTCTACTTCATCTGTCTAACTGACTCCTGAGGGCAGGAAAGACACAAGCGGATGTTTTCAAAGGATTTCTGCTGAACCTTTGCATAATAAAAATCTATAATTACATACAGGGATGAGCTTATCCAGAATATATCAAAATATATAATTTTCTGAACATCCCCAATAACTTCTCGTGACTTTCAATGACAAGGGACCAAATGAGGTAATCTGAAAGTTAGCCAGAGTCTGCTTGCTGTGCATTTGCTGATGTTGAAGGGATGGGGTGTCCTTGACTATGCCTTTAACTACCGGATTTTTAAAATAACACCACAGCTGTCTCACCTTGAGAGTGGGCACATCTATTACATCCCCATTTACCACGTCTGCCTGCAATAGCTCAGAGCCCCTCCTTCTAGTGCATAACTGTTTTTGATAGGTAGGTAGTCCTTGACTATTACCATTTGCCCTATTCTTTCTCATCTCGGTCATATTATGGAAGTCAGGCCCTGTTACAATATATTCTGTAAAGTACAATTAGACCTGTCAGTACAAGTCAGGTTGTTTATGGATAAACCACCTGCAGTGAGTGAGATACAGAAGCACTGGAGCTGATTTTTATTCTCTCCATGTCTAAATTTGCACTGACCTTACCAATAAAAGCCAAAAAATGACTATATTGTTCAGATTCTGACCTGTAGCGTGCATAACAAGACCTAAAGACATACATTAATGCCATCAAAGAACTGAAACTGAGGTGAAAAAAGACAGACAGGATGATGACGTCTATTCAATGCAGCCAAGAAATCTTTTCTCCAATAGCTTTGTCTCAGAGATTGCCAGCACCACTGTGCTCACATCGAAATCATTTGCACTCCCCGTTGTTGAGGACTGCATATAAACAGACAGAAGAAAGTTATCGGCTGGCGCGTCATCGTAAACACATCCCTTTTGTGCTTCTCTGTGGCATTGAATGGGCACACAGCAGGCACCTCTGCTTCCCCTTCTCTCAAAGTGATGGTTGTCAGCAGCGTCTTCAATAGGAGAACCATTACGCAAGCTACATGGGGGCCAGAAAGGTCAACGCAATCACTCCCCATACAGGGAATGGCAGCGAGCGACATGAAAATAGATAGCGGGTCGATCGTGACTGGTGTCGTTAAAGTGTGGGTGCTGCTAGGTGGAGCGCTCACACTCCAAGAGTTAAGTATGAGCATGAAAGATTTTTGGCAGTTGTTTTAACTGAGAAAAAGCAACAGATATTTGTTTTTTCTTTCCCCATGACAGACATTTTGGACAGCTAAGTCAAAAAAAGCGGTTAAAAACTGAATGGTGTTGGCTCACCGGCACACCTTACATCTAATATAGCTGCCCTTATAGCTTTTTTCAGAAATGTTCTATTGTGTCCAACAGTGAAAGCCATATTCTACCAAAATGTACCAATTATGAGAAGGTATCAGTCAGGAGAAGACTACAAAATACCTCTAAATGTATTAGATGCACCAGTAACAAATACATGACAGAATGACACGGCCACATGCAGAAAGCAGCAACCAAAATAAAAGGGTTTCAGTCACCGGGTTATACGTAGGGATGTCGCCATGCGACTTTTTTCATTTCTGATACAACAGAGATATTTCAGCTTTGAATTTTGGCAAATACTAATATTGACCTGATACAATATCAGCACGAATCAAACATTTTTTTTTTACTTATTTTGTTGTCTTAATTGTTGGAATACAGTCGATCAACAGAAGAAATGGGAATGTAGTGTTTCTATCAGCCTGCTTATACTGGAGATTGTAGATGCAGGTTGGTCAGTGATGGCTCTAGACCAAATTTACTGGGGACCACAGAACAAAGAAGTAACATAACGAAACAGGGCAATATTTTATCAGATAATGCAGTGGTTCCCAAACTTTTTTCGTTGGGCACCCATTATTTTAAAAGACAGTTTTCTCACCCATCTCAGACCAAATTTTTTGACGGTTCAACAAAGGAAATCCAACTTACTAGTTAACTTCTAACAACACCCCTCCTACTTTGGGAACCGTTTAATTCATTTATGAATCACAGGGCTAAAGAGACCCCTGGACTAATGTGATCCTCTGCTATATCACCTGTAAGGTTAAAATAGTACCTGGTCCAATTGAACAGTCAGTTACAGTTTGTGTGCCGATTTTTAACACCATAAACACTGAGCTAATAATTGTCATAATAGCTTTAATTGTCCAGAGAATGAAAAGACACTGTGAGGGTTTTTCTGTGATCTAGCCTTAACCAACCTCCATTCATCCAACCTACTTTTTATCCTTTTCTTGAAAGTGTCCCAGTAATATCCGACTGTGAGATTCAAGTATAACCCTATGTTTGTAGACCAACATTGATGACTAAGGAAAATTATATTTTTAAGTGTATATTTATCCAATTAAAAACATCAAGTAGACGAGAAGAAGAGTCTGGTAACAGGGATCAATTTGTGACAAAAGAACATGCTGCACCTCGTCCATGTGTTGAAATAAATGTTCTTCCTAAGTTAAAACACTACTGATAGACGAAAAATATGACAGGTCTAAAACTTTTCTGTGTCTGGCCTTTTCCTCACGGTTCGTTACATCTTCAGATTATATTTGATGTTTAATGTAAACAAAATTAAAGAGGGGTTAAAAATTATATTTTTCTCATCTAATTTTTTTGGAAACTTTTCCACGCTTCCATCTAAACCCAATAAATGTAAAAAAATGTGTTTATTTTAGATGTTTTTACCTACTAAGAAAAGGTTAAAGAACTTATCAAACCCAAATTCCCAATTGCAGAAAATTCTGATTTAGCAAAAGCTTTGCAAATATGGATAAGAAAAATATACTGAACCGATTCTGTATCAGCATTTTTAATTTTAACAGAGTGCTGCACCTCTCTCACTCTATAAATCACACAAAACAGAATAGATTGTCAGTGTGCAGCAAGTATGGTGAAGACAAAACGAGACCCACTGTTCCTGGAGTTATTAAACCAACTATACTGTACCTCCTGGAATAGAAAGTGGACCCAGCAAATATTTACTGATTATTCATAATAATTCTAGGCACTTGGTTGAATAAGACAAAATTGAAAAAAAAAATAGCTTAATTCGAGAAAACCTTATTTGTTTATTTGGAAATAATTCCCTGGAATGCAAAAGTGTATAATGAAGTTTAATGTTTGATATTTTCACATCTGCAGGCAAAAAATGCTGCCTTTGGTTTTTGTCTTTATTTAAATAAAAGCTTAACGAAGTGAAGTAGAGCTGTAAGCTACTTTAATTATCAGTTGAAAACTGCAATAGCCACTGAAATGACCAGGTTGGAGGAGGGCCTCTAATAAAGAAAAAAAAAAAACCACGAGCAAAACAATGCAATTTAACCATCAACATTTTCCAGACTTCTGAAGACTGACACCGTTGCTCGTTGTGTGGGCAGCACGACTAAATGACAGGCAGAGGGGGGTGCTGATAGGAAGACAGACTTTCCTCCTGGGTAGAAATTAAGTCATGCCAGAATACTGACAGATGAGCAGAGGGAGCAGGCTGGGAGGGTAGTAGAAGCCCAAAACAGTCACAGCGTGTCACTTCATATGGGATTTTTTCAGAAGTAAGATCTTCTTCTACTATAGATCTGGAGCCACACTATTAACCGTCCTTCCATTCAAATGGATTCATCTCAACATTCCCAGTATAACAGATTATTTGGTGGAGTTTTAAGGAAGCAGGATAAGCTAATCTAATGTGTTACTTTGTCCTTTTTTAAAAGATTCCTTATGGGAATCTATAAATATATTTGTTAGTTTGAGGCCGATTGCATAATCCTTGATTCAGCCAGTGAGAAGCAACAAGTGGGGAAGGGTCAGCAATGTGTTATTCAATGTTCCATAAAGTTGAAAACAACTCATTTCGACTCTTTTCTGACATCTACCAGTGAATAGTCCATGTCGAGCTGAAATACATCTGCTCCACAATTCCTAGGAGATCTAGCTCCATATGTACTTTGTCCCTAGTCCCTTCCTTATCAGCGCTGAGCTGGACAATAATTTTCCCACTGAAGGCTGACAGTAACTGAAAGTATGCAAAGAACTGAGTTACAGTTAAAAGTAAATTAAAACTTTTGAAATATTATAGGCCTGAGTCACAGAATCATTCTTGTCAGCATCACGATGCATTTTAGAAACAGATATTGTTATTGTTTTTTAACTATATAATACATCTGTCATCAGAATAGGGATTTATTTCAATAGGACATTC
>JAUZNJ010013437.1:0-17691 GCA_034780135.1 Jordanella pulchra
ACTATAACAGGTTGTAACATTGCGAAAGAAAGGAGAGGATTTTGTTTAACAACCCGTAAAGAGAAATTGGCTCGGTTCCAGTTTATAAAGTGATTAGGATTGTCCAGTTCAGAAACAAGGCATTTCCAGCAAGCATTAATAAAGTGAATTGTGATCTCTGGCCTCAGCCACACAATTAATTATTGCATTTTAAAAGTAATAATGAAGATAATAAAATTCAATATAAACACAATTTTAAACTGTCTTATGGTTAAAGAATTGTAATTGCTACAGGCGTCATTTGCAATCTACTTCTGAGAAATCTGTTTCTTAAACAAACCGACGTACTGAAATGCACTAAAGAAGATTTCGCCTATTGTCATGAGGAGGTCGGAAATAAAAAGTTCATCTGCACCTCTCTAAAAGATAAGACTGAGTGTTGTTTTAAGATGCAAGAATCAGCCACGGAGAGAGTGTTGTTTGTCTTAAGATGAAGTCAATATTTGCAAAGCAAAAAACTAATTATTATAATTATTATTCTAATCGATGATGTCTGGACATTGTTGGATCTTCAGGGGTTGTTACCCTGCGTGTACAAAAAACGAAAGCAGCATTCGCTAATAAATAAAAAAAACGTTAATTATTCTTTCCTCTTATATAAAGTATATAGATATATATATAAATATATTTTGCTGTGCAAAATAATACCACTCACTAACCATATGTGATGTTCATATGTGCTGTTTTGTTTCCATTTCATACAATTAAAAGATATGCAATAAATGTATGTAACTGTCTTCATTTAATTTTTCATATTTTTGTCTTTTGACTTGTTTGGAGAAGTTTTGTTTTTGTGAATGAGGGATGAATTCCAGAAATAAAATGGACTTATATCCCACTACCAATTTACAAAAAATCCATCTCAAATGAATAAAAATAATAATGATAATAATTTAGTCTGAGAGAATAGAATTTTGGAAGGCAGATTAGACCGACAGAAGCCTTACTTTCTATTGATTGTAAACATACTGAGGTGTAAAGGCTGACACATTACACCTCTTATCATCTTTGTATCTTATGGGAATTTAAATATCTCTTTCAAGCTGAAATAACTAATGGTGCCCATACTCGTAGCTTCCCATTGAAAGAAAGAAATAAATTCTTCTCCTGCAAAATACTCTGTGTTCCCATTTGACTTCCATCATCTTATTTTCCGCATTTTATATACGAACCCATCTATTAGCTCCATTCTAAACTAAAACACATTTTATTTTTTCTTTAGCTGACAGTTTTTAATATTTTTATAGAAAACTGTGACCTTTGATCAATATGTATGGGTGTGTTTTTAAAGTTTCTCTTATTGTCTGTTTGCATTTGTGTGCTTGAGAGTATTCGTGTGTGAAAATCCCGTGCCAGCATGCTTAAATTATGGATCCAAATGTGGGTACATTTCCCTGAATGAGAGTATATTTTGATTACATCGTTCTTGCAGGTTTCTTGTGGTTTTGCATGTTTCAGATTTGCTCCTCACTTTTGTTCTTTCTCATTGTCCTGTTTGCTTCAGTGTGGTGCCCTCGCTTCAGAGCATTTGTCATGAACTTGTCATCATTTGGCCTACCCAGTTTCACTCAGCCTTGTTCTGTTTGTCAGTAGGTCTAAATGTTGGCCTCACACGGACGTGCTCAGGTCGACAGGTTGCAATGAGGGCAGAGCTGTTAGAGGCTTGTGAGGGGGCGCACGAGAAGGTATCAGTATAAGTCACCACTGTAGTGAGCAGGAAAAGCTTCTGCGCTGCTCGACCAAATCTTCTTCCTTTTTGCTGCTGTTTATACATCTTTGGTTGACCTGCTTCAGAATAACCATTTTACTGCATTGGTTTGTTAGCTGTAAATATTTTTTTTCTAAAATAGAAGAGAAAAAGTTATTTTGGAAGTTCTGGGAAAAGGAGTAGTCATATGGGCATCTTGCTTCACTGTTCCAGAACAATCTTTTTTTTGAAACAGGAAGACTGGTGTGCCAAAATAAACTTTGATAAAACACTAAGGGCGTCAGAGAACAGATTCAAACTGGGCTTGTGAGCTTTTTTTGCGCTTTAGAAACAGTCTGACTCTAACTCTGACTGAAGGACAATCACAAAATACAACTTTCATGAGGAGTAAACTGCACTTCCAGGGTTAACAAGGTGCATAATAAGCTCCTTTTGTTCAGATTCTGCAGAGTTTCCAAATAGAATGCTAAAACTAAAATTACACATAGATAAAGAAATAAAAAAGGACTTTCCCCACCACCTGCAGATTATGACACACTAACATACCTCACCAAAAACCAGGAGGAGGAGAAAAAGAGGCATTTTTAACCCACCACTTGTATCTCATTTGAGACGCGTGTGCTGCTGCTGTGGTGGCTGATTTGCCCCAAGTGAGCAGAGAGACTGAGACAATAGTAGGTCTTGGGCAGAATTAAATGATTTTGCTGATGATTAATAGTGGTGTGGGCCACTGGCTCCTGCGATGTAGAGATGATAAATCGTGAGTGCAGCTCTGTGCAGCTGTGCCCGTTTTGGGTCTTAGCGTGCACACACCATGCAATTTACAACCAAGCTGCTCTCCTTCTTCCTCAATTTATCTAATTACATCTATTTGATCTAAGCTGTAGGACTACAATAGTTTGATGTTTCATATTAACCACAAGACTGAATTAAATCAGTTCAAGGATTTTTTTCTTTTCCAACTTTAGAAGATTTCTCTGTTTGTTATTGCAATGAAAAAGTCCTTTTTACTGAGAGGTTTGGCTTTGCTCATCTGAATGTCATGCATTTTTGTCTTGGGACTTTTAAATTGCTTTTAGTAGTATAAAGAAAATACTACAAGAATAATGATTCATTGTAGATTCGTATAATCGTTATATCATTTTTTAAAAAAAAAGATAATTTAACACACCTACATTAAAAGAACAGGGCAGCTTTTAGAAACAACTCAACCAGGACCTGTTTCTCATTACGTTTGGATATGAGTGAACGCTAAATAATATCTTAGTGAAAACAAAACTACGTGGCAGAGACACCTTGTCTTTAATAAACCTATCCTGAAACGCGCCTGTGTGTAACATTGTGTCTTTGTAGGCTGACTTTACAAAATGGGATGCAGTGTAAGTAGCTATAGCTCAGTTGATAGAATAAGAAAGTAAAAGCTTGTTTTAAATATGTAAGCTTACAGTTTAGATTTATATTGTGCTTAAAGTACCAAAACAAAACTTACCGCTCCTTCTTGTCTTTCATTCTGAATAATATTTCCCTGTCCTGTCTGAGAGATTAATTGGTGCCTATACAGACAAAACATGTGAATGTGTGTGTAAACTTGTGTGACTGCGTGTGCTTATATTTGTCTCCTTTTTGAGAAAAAAGATGAGAAAAGGTCATAGGTTTCAGCACACAAGGCTACTCTTAAAGTCATTAGAGTAATCCCTGTCCCGGGGACCTCATGCTTATTTCCTCTGCACATACCCCACTGAGTAAGATGTGTACACATATCTGACATGGCAGTGAGTGAATTCATCCACTCATGCAATTTATTTTACACATTTCCTGTATTTCACGGATTTTTAAAATAATTTATCCACTTTAAGCATTATTGAAGTTAAACTTTTCTGAACAGCTTTTCTGTCAATATGACGCCAATATTACAGGGATAATTTACTCCATCTGGATGGCAGGTACTGAAATAGATAAAGGGTGATCAAATGTAGAATTCTGTCAAACTGTTACTTTTCATAGTACGGGCAGAATTTACTTAACAAAATATGGTGTAGTTTGGTTTTATCTTGGCTGATGTGCTTTTCTCTCTGCAAAACTCAGCAGAAAAGAAACAGCATCACTGTCAAGAGCAGGAAGAGCACTGAGGATAACTCATGAATGTTTTGTCCCCACAGCCACATCCTTTCTGAGAGTAAAACAGAAGAAAGAAAACTAATTTTCCCCCTAAACGGGCACTAACCATCGCAGAGAGACTTGAACTATTTCTGGTGTCCTGTTTTTACGCTTTAATTGAACTTAAGATAAGCATAGTGTGCACCATGATAAAGCTGTGAAGCACTTCAGAACATTTGCTGTTTAACTAACATTATTGCTCTCTGTTATAGAAATAAAATTGTTTTATTCAAGATACTTTTAATGTTTGCTTTTAGGTGATGTTCTCACTTCCATCAACTACTTTGGAACTTAATATAAAAAACAACTAAATAAATTTAGCTCCTTTTATCAAATTCAAATAAGCACATTTTTAGAGTGCATCTTGTTAAGTGAAACGCTAACTCACAAAGAAGTCCAGTAGACGTCCAGTAGACCTTCAGATGCCTACCAGCATTTTTTGACAATACATCAAGACAGTCTCTTTTGCTTAAGTGGTCATAGATACAACATGAAGTTATAACATATACCAGATATATGCTTTTAAAACCTTTTCACATTAAAGGATTTCCGAGCATCAGTTAAAATCCATTTATCCAATCATCAAAGTTTATTTTGCGTCTTGTACACCTTCTTTCTTTGTGGCAGAAAGCTTGCCTCAATTAGATATTAGGACGTAATGTGTGGTGTCATTAGAGAATTGTCCTTGAAAGACTAGCTGGCGGTTATGTTGGTAATGAGGTGGTACAGCTACTTGCAGGAGTAATTTTATATGTCTGTAAATAGAGTCAAGCTAAGAGCCTGTGACTTAAAATAAATCCAAGATCATCTATCAACTGTGGAAATACTGTAGATGAAAAAATAAAGCAAAAACAAAGAAAAAAACATATATTATTACTATATACGGTTTGATAGATTATAATCTATATCATAATATCATATATTATCATAATTTGCTCAGGTCAGCAAATTGAAACTATTTTTATGCCTTTATTGTTAAATATGATGACTTTTCAGTTACAAGGTATGTTAACACAACACGTAATGTTAGAATATTACAAAGATCAATAAAAATATGTTTAAAACAGAAATGTTGACATAATAAAAGTGTACTCAACTTTGACAAAAAGTTGAGTACACAATGCATATTCTTATATAACAAGTAAGGCACTCTGAAAAATGTCAGAATTTGTAGAAAAGAAAAATACACACCATCCAATGTTTATATAAACTTGCAAACCTTAATTAAAAAAAAGTAATCTAATCAATGATAAGCAAGTAAGAGACAAGACTGGATTCAGTTCTTTAAAATATGTTTGGAAATACCTCAAACTATCTGTGTCTTTTTAATCTGATGAGCTGAAACCTTGCTGCTTCTATTTATATTTGTAGGCATGAATTATGTGGCATTTATTTGAAACGCCAATGATTTAAACTTTCCTTCACTGCAGTGTTTTGGCAAAGTATCTCCACAACAGTCACTTTCCCAAACCGTTTTTCAGGATCCAGCTTGACATCCATGCACATAAGCAAAAAGCTACGCCTATGCTGTTATTTCATAGCAACATTTATAAGGGTTATAAATAACTGCCTTGAAGCCCACCTTACACAACATGCCTACCTCTGTGTTTTACTGGCAACACTAAATGAAAGTTTCATTTTCGAGTTTCTTAGGCAAATTGAATCAAACCACATTTTGCTGGGTCTTTTTGAGAAAATGTTAGATTTTTAAAACAATTACTTATATCATTTCTATATATCAACATTCTTTTACCTTTTGTTCTGATGGAGCATTGCACATTTATTTTTGTCTTTTGTGCTTCCAGCTTTTTTGATGCATGGATTGTGCCCGTAGAACCTATTTGCATGCAAATTTTTACATTTCCCTACACCTCCTATGATACATCCACTGTTTTTTTAGCGGACAGAGTGAATTTCACTCATAATGGGCCGACTTGTTCCAGTGTGATTGTTTATGTGGGTCTGCATGTGCGTTGAACGGGATGGTAGACAGAGCGGACTAAAGTAGGAACTGAAGGTGACACAGTGTGTTTGCTTGTACAGAAATGAATGTATCCATGCTGATATGTTGTGATCAATCTTATCTGCTTCTATAGGTCGTCAAGAAAATTCCTGCATCTGTGATTTCATGTCCCCCCTCCTTCATCTTTGACCTGGGTTCTTTGAGGTAAAACAAGTACTTTCCTATGTTCTTTTAATTATTACTTTCAACTTAAATGTAATCATTTGCAAAAAATAATTACAATTATTATTTAAGAAAATACTCCTTGTAGGTTTATATGATTTTATTGTATACTTTACAAATAAGTCATTTTGGTACTTTCTTATTTAAAAAACATACATTTCTTAGTGTAATGGTGTTTCAGTATATATCATGCTTGTCTGTTTGGGCAAATAGATATAAAACACATTACCACGCCTAATATTAACTAGCGAGCAACTTTTTGAATTTCTGTGAAATCTTTTTTAGTCATGTTTCACAGTTCTGAAAATAATGCATGACCATGTATCCAGTAGTCTTTTCAAATTCACATAAAGTGAAGGTCCACACATTCACAGATCACATGGCTATAAAATTTTACCACCCTAGATCAAGACCAAGACCAATGGATTATAGCCACCATTCAAATGTAAATTAAATATTAAGATTTCTCTTTTATCTCAAACTACAAAAGAGAGGAAGAGTGAAGAATAGGCTGCTCTAATTGAAATCAACCCACTGTGAGAGAGAGGCAGTGTATAGCTAAACCAGGACGGATAAAGTATATGTTTAAAGACCTTCAGCAGTATTTTTCACCAAAAGTGCAGTAATCTTCTAAACTTATGGTTTATATCCATTCTCATTTCATTAGCCGTAGTTTAATTGAGAACCTATTTTGTATATTTCAAAAATTTTTATAATTTTTTTTAACTGATGCTTCCTTTTATTCTTTTAGACACAAAAAGGTAACAATAACATTCAGCCTGTTGATTCTTGTTTTGGGTCAAAATGTAGTTTTTCTGAGTAAACTATAATGTGTTTTCTAAATTCATCATAAGGTATTGAACAGAAATTAGATTTAAATAAATAAATAAAAAAGGGGTGGTAATTGTCATCCGGTTTTGTTTTATATTTTATACTTTGTATTCATATAATATAGACAGTAAATAACAAATAATACCTCTGCTATACCTGTGTATTTCAGTAGCGCCCTTTTTTTACTACATTTGGAAATCTTCATTTTTAACTCAATGAGTTTTCATTACCTTTAGATAATAAGTTGCATGTTTGTGTACTTTTTAGTCTCCAAAGTATTGCTCAACTTCAGATTCCCAGAGAGCTTGGAAAGTTTATGAGAAATTTTTTATGACAAGTAGTACTTGCTATAGTTAGAAAAAGAGAAAAGTCTTAATCCCAATAAACTTGAAAGTCAAAGATAGGATCGGATGCCATTTGTCACTTAATTAGGTTGCAGTTGTAAGTCACACAACCAATAGATTCTGTTCTTCTCAGTGACTTGACTTGCTGTATTTAGGAATTCAGTTGATCATCGTTTTTCAGACCTAAACAATGTAAGAACATGGCAAATAACAAGGAATTTTTATAGCATTATTTGTTGGACTAATTTCTGATGCTATCACATCTGTTTAAACTCTAGGCAGGCAGATTAAGAATTTTGACATAAATGTGCTTTTCCTTGATTTTGTTTTTGTTTTAACTGTAATTTCTATATGTAACACACCATTTTCATAGATGCTTTGCTTTCCCTTTTCAGTCAAACTGTCTAAATACCACACACCGTTAAATATAATTGTGTTCATACTGATTGCTTTAGGGACACACATAGGCCTTTTTAAACAGCAAGAGTGTGGAACGGACAGGTAGCTGCACCTCTAGCACTGTTTAAACTGACTAAAAATACAATCTTACCATAGTCTAAGTGTAATAGTGTGAAGGTTGGATAAGAGAATTCAGTTTAAAATCTTTTGACATTACTTGGTAAGTTTCTTTTTTATTGGCACCTTGATCAAAGAACAATGGATATTTTTTTGTTTTTGTAAGAAATGAAGAAATTGTATTGAAACTAGAAGCTTTAGAGCTATGAATTTGCTCTAGTCTTTCAGATTGTGTTGTTGACTGGGTTCACAAGCATTTTTGGTCACACAAGATGTGATAGTTACACTGGAACATCACCATGACTCTTTTAATATATGAATTACTAAATAAATTTGTTCCAAATAATATTCAATTCTTAAAGAGATTTCTAGACTTTTATAAATGCCATTTGGAGAATTTTTTTAACATTTCAACTTCATCTTCTGTAATTTTTTTTCACTTCACTCTTAGAATTAGAAACTTTAATATACAGTACTTAAAGTGCTTTCCTAGCCTGAATAATACGTTTTTTACTTACCATCATTATTATTATCTATATTTATTCTTTATTAGTTTTTTAAGAATTCAAACTTCTAACTTCATGTTTCTTTTTCCTTTTTTTCCGATTTATTATCAAGCATCTTGATACTACATCCTGTAAGATAGTTTCTAGTCATTCTCACTATTATGCAAACCTGAATAATTGCAATTTATCAAAATTATTGAATCTCCCCTTGGGAACAAATAAATCATAATTGAATTGGATTGATGAATTGGATGAAATTAAATTTATGTTTTCTTCGTAAAGATCATTTTTTAGAGACTATGACCTAAAAGGCTTATTTGCATAAACTAAACTTCACAAAAATCTATACTGTTCCTGGGGTAAGATTATGGGTGTGGTGTTGGAGGGGTCACTGGGTCAATTTCCTAAAGTCCTTGCAAAATGTCTTGACTAAAGTGCAAGATAGACTAACAATATTCTATTACTGTTTTTGAAAAAGAAGGGATGATTGCAAAGCCTGAGTGCTTCGATGTTTCTTTAAGTCTCAATTGTTAAGACTGAAACACAATTTAAAGGTATTCATAAAACGTATAAAGATTTGAAGATACTGTATCATAGAAAATGTTCTATATTAGTAACAACAAACAATGATCTTTGTAATAAAAATAATTGTGTATGTATTACACATCTGGTATACCACTAATATTCAGAAAACCTTAATTGTCACAATGTTAGCTCAATGAGAAAAACAAACACATAAACGCTTTTGGCTAAAGGGATGCTTGCATTAAATTAACATTTTGTCTTATTTCTTGCCTTTTGATTGTCCTCTTTACCATATCATTAGTGTTATAAATTGCTTAATAGGATCTATGGTAATAAAATTAGAATAAGTATTCCCATTTTCATTCAAGAAGGAGTATAACTCTTCTCACCCAATGTGAAACATACCTTTTCCAGAATTTCTCTGCAATCAGTGTGAATATCATAGAGTATTTTCCCAATGTGTATTTCTAAAATATCCTACCTGAGAACATTCTTTTTTTGCAAATGATAAATGTATGTATGAATGTATGAGTCATGACAAGAGGGAAGACATGTCCATGTATTTTCATTGATCATCATTTGGGATCAGTAACTGGCCTTATCCCAGACCCACTTTACATCAAGAAGGAGAGCAGGACAAAAGCCATCAAGAAATACAAGGACAAATCATCTTTAGATTAAGTGTTTTAAGTGCTTTGAACCCCCCCTCTCCCCACCCCACCCCATCAATGTGAATTAAGAGGCCTCTGTTCACTGTTAACGGGTGTCAAATATAAACAATACCAGGATGCCAGGAGAAGGGATGTTAAATGAATGGAAGTGGAAAATCATGACTGTGTCTATCTTAGTCAGCGTCATAAATCTCAGCCCCCCACCATTCCACTGCACTGTTCCGATGAAGCACTTTGACAGCCTTGGCTCACTTTCATCTGAGTCAAGGCAGGACAAGAACAATGTGGTTTGGTCTATCCTGTTGGGGAAGATTTCATCCATAACGGTAGCAGCTGGGAATAGCCCTCTCTTTTTTCTTTTATTCAGATCCTTGCATATGAGTCGTGAGGATCGAGGTAGTGAGTGATGAGCAATCAGACCACGTAGCTCTAGGAGGACAGAGTGATCAATGTAGAGATCCAGCTGTCCTTGCCTGGAGAAACAGTGCTGACCTCAGCCTGGGCAACCGAGAACTCGCCAGGACACTGTATCACCATACCTCCAGTACACATGACAAAAAATGAAAGAACTAGAGAAAGTCACAGGTAACAGTGGTGTGAAACTGCCATCATATTTCACCTGCCACTACTTGAGTTGGTGTTGTAAAGGCAGACTCACCTGGGGGGGTTGCCACTCTAAGCAATGGGACTCTAGGCTTCAGAGGCCTGAAGGAAGTTGAAAGACCCAGAATATGCTGACAAGGATAAAACTCCAGGAGTATGTGCACGGTAGGAAGCTGAGCATATATATGGATATACATCTTTTCTGGTTAGAAACTGTGTAAGTCAATGATCGCACTAGTAGGCGATACAAGAAAGTTACTGCTCCAGTGCAGTGGTACATGACGAAAATCATAGTGAAATCTACTGAAACATAATGAACCAGACACAAGACTAATCATAAATGAATTGGTGTAAATGAAGTCCTATGCATGTTTTCAAACTCGTTACCATATCACTGCAGGGTAAGTGTAATAGGTGCTCTTAGACGCTTTTGTAACAGCGTGCTCTATTTCTGGGTACCAGGATGTTGGTCTCAGTCATAGAGGGCAGATGAAAATCTATCCAGATTGATCTGCCATTCGAATGAGAAAGAGTATAGGGAGAGGAGGGGTGCAAAAACCAGCGCAGCGCAGAAGTTTAAACACCCCTATGACTCCATATGGGTCATAAGTAGAGGAATGATTTATTCAAAACTCTGTGTCACACCTCCTCTTCCTTTCCTCTTCATTGCTCCACCTGCCTCTGGGAAAGGAGCGAGAAATTGGAGACTGCTTAGGAAGAGATGACTATATTTAGCCATAGTGACCAAAGACACTGTGGTCTAAGTTTAAAATTAACAATACAGATATTCTTGTGCTGTCAGATGATCATGTTTTTTTGAGGCAACAGAGTAGTTCCCTGCTTTGACCAAATAAAACTTCAAAAAGGGTGAAAAACTTTTTCTAGGCTCCTTTCAAAGTGTAACGCTAAAATATCCTATATCTAACTTTTATGGACACTTCAAATGACTAAGGTTTAGCAAGTAATCGTGATAAGATAAATTTAAAGTTTAGAAATAAAACTCTAAAACTGAGTTAGTATGAGTATTGTAGTAAAAAATAAAGCAATATTAAAAATAAATTGAACTGGAATTATGTTTAGTCTGAGGTCAGACTGAGCTCGCCTTTGTTAATTATTTTCTTGTGGCAGAGATCTCAGCATGGTGCTACTTTCTCAGTCGGTGACGAAAAGCTCAGTGGCAAGTGCTTAGTCAGCTGTCCCCTTGGGTGTGAGATACTGCAGGGTCTTTGGTGGACTGTAGGGGATGCACAGCAGCATAGGATCAAAGCTTTCAGAAGGTGAAGTCCCTCAGATGAGGTTAGACCCAACCATTGGCCATTAGTGAAAGGATGCAGTGTGAAGAACTGACTTTTAGCACCATTGGCAATTTTAGTTTTGTTTTTGTGTCATCAGAAGTAATGAAAGGTTATTTCTACTGTGCCATGCGTCTTGTATAGGTTGTTGCTTGCTAGCGGATGACTAGATGCCCTCAGCAAAATCTGGTCTGATCAACTCATAGCTGGTGATTATTCTCTGATTGTCGACACTGCTTTTTGAGTCATAATGATACAGAAAAAAAAGTATCTTTGTTAAATTGCTTTTTATGTATGCTCCATTGTCAAACAATCTGATCTTCCTTCTCCTTGGGCTTTCTGCTATCCTACAAATGCTTCTTGTCCCTCTATTCTTTTTATTTTCACCAGAGTTATTTTTTCAAACCTACCTTCACCTCATGCTGCACCTGCTTCCCTCCTTCTCTTTCCTCCCTCTCCAAACATCACTTTTCCCTTGCTTTCCTCTCTTGCTTTATTCTTCCCCTCGTTAGCTTGATGAATGGCTTCACTGAGGGGAAAGTGCTGATTTTCATTTCTCTGTCTGATTTCTGCTGGCTGTTATTAATTTCAAACACTCTGAGAAAAGCAAGTGAGTCAATAAATAAGGAAATGAACACACTTCATTCTGCCATACTGCAGCCCTCACAGTCATTTACTTGGGTAGTGGGTGTTCAGGTTTGTGGAGGCAAGGTTTGCATTTGCACTTATAGAGTTGAATCCAAATACTGTATGCTTTATCATTTTCTATATTGCAAGTAACATTTTCTGAGTATCCAGAACATATCAGATGTTCCTTGCACATTTTTCGTGTCCTGCGTTTAAAAATGTGCTAAAATTGAGACAGAATGGTACATAGCAAACTGCTGATAAGAGCATCCTTTTTCGTTTACCCTAGTGGGCCATTTAAGGGATTTAGACAAAACGTGACAATGGGAAGAATAAGAGAAGTAGCATCTTTAACAGTATTATAGCTGCACAATAAACAATGCCGTGCATGGAGTGAAGATGGGACAGCAAGGCTAAGTGCACATTACTTACACCCCAGGCGTAATGCATTGTTTTGGCTTGTTAACAATGGACACAAATATCCTTTGAAAACAATAGAATTATCTGAGTTTCTTGCTGCAAGGAGTAAAATCCTGGAATCATTTATTTTTTAATTATTTATTTAATGTGTTTAGTGTACATTTTGGAAGCATTGATCTTATTATATGGCAGTCTAAAAACACAATTTTAAGAAGAATGCTAACAAAAAAACTGTATCACTAACATACATAGTATAAGAACATAGTATCATAGGACAGAACGTGGTAACAGTTTCATTTTAATAGACAGGGAAAAAAGGGGAAAATGAAGTATCATATTGCACTGTATATAATATATGTTTAGGAATGTTTAGGAATCGGCCTTGCATTTCAAACATGCAATATAAAGTAAATTAGTATCTAGCATAGTGTTTCTGTGCATCTGATACTGCTGCATATGCAACATCATCAGTTATACCAATCTGACAATTTTTAGGGCCTGTACAAAGATTCTGCAACAGAGACACACATGAATCTAGATATGCACACCTCTTCCATTAAAGCTGTGTTAATCCCATGCAAATATCATAGCAATGATCTGATTATGACAAGTTAAATGATTGGAGAGGCTGAATAGCGAGAATATTGGCATTTTCTTAGAGTAGCTAAGCTAATAATTATCCAACCACATGAGGCACTGATAGACTGGGTATAGCCCATGGAGCTTGCAGCTCAAATGGTAAGTTCTTTGAAAAGAAAAATAAGGAAAAAAACCTAAAACAAGACACTAGTTGCAGCATTATTTAAAAATGTCTTTACACTGTAACTCTATATTTTCAAACCTTTATCTCTATGTACACCAATATGCAGTAAAGCCTAAACTTAATTATATAAATGATAGATTTAGATTTAAAATTGTTTTCATTCAATGAAGAAGTTTGTTCAATATAATAAATTAATTAAACAATGTAAACAAAAGTAAACATATGTCCGATCCAGCAATGAACTTGGTTGTTACTCAAAATTTTCAATGCTTAAAATGAAAATAGATCACAGATATGTTTAACAGCCTTTAATGTTTTAATGTTTTTCACAAAACCCTACAAATAGGAACCTAGGATATGTGCTCTTGTTTCCAAGAAAACATAATGTATCTGATTTTTTAATGGTAATCTGTTATTGTGGCAAAGTAGGTTTGAGCAATCATGTTAAGGTGTCTTAACAAAAAACTTGAATTTGGATGGAGTGAATTATTTCCATCATGACCGTGTGTAGAGGGCAACCTCGGAGCACTGCAAGTGGGAGTGGGCCACAAATCTAGCAAGCCCTTGGTGGATTGAAAGTTGAACCACGCTGGCAGGAGTAAAAAAAATCGGATTTTTTTGCCTACAGTAAAGGAGTGCAGTAGAGAATAAACATGTATAAATATAGCAAAATGACAACAAAACTGACTGACAGTTTATGAAAAATGTTTTCTATTGTAAAAAAAAAAAGAAAAAAAAAGCAACAGCACTTGCTTGAATAAATCATTCCCACAGTGCAACCTGGAAACAGTAGTACCATGTGATGAGAATACTGTATTTCTGTATAGACCAAGAAGTCTTTACACATCTGTTGTTATGTCTCTCTCCAGACACCTCCAAAGATTTATTTTAAAGAACACACCATGGGGTTTTTCTCTGGTGACAGTTTTTATATATAATGGGTGTGGTAAAAAAAAAAAAAAAGATTAAGAAGATGGTTAAATTAGTTAATTTTCATTATTTTTATCATAATTTTATTAATTATAAAGTTTTCAGCAGTAGAAAAAAATAATATTTAATGACCAGATACGAAGAGGACCGAAAATTTCAGCCAGACGCAATAAACTGTGCTAAAAGGTTTATTGAATTTAGTGGAATAACTGCACGCCACCAGCAACAGGAACTCCTACTCAGGATCCAGATCACACCTCAAATGCTGACCAGCTAGTCCCCCCCCCCCCAGGAATAATGTGATGTAGGGTTTAAACTACAACACATGGAATATGGGATGAATTCTCTTTTCAGTGAAAACTGAAGACGAACAGTCACCAGTTAAACCATATGGTCTTTCTCCAGATTCTTTGCCACCTTAAGGCAGTGTGTGCTGTAGAAATCCTGGACAGTTAACAGTAGTTGCTGGAACCCATGCATTATGTAAACTGGGGAAAGACTTGTGGTGCTAGAAGGGAGAGAATCGAGGGCATGTTCAAACCAGGGTCAATCGTGCGACCACTTAGCTGGATCTGTGCTACATAAGATGCACAGCATGGTCTCCACCTCTTGGTTTGGCCTCTCTGTCAGGCCATCTGCCGAGGGAATTGACTAATTGAAAGTCTTAGAAGGTGCAGAAGACTTTCCAGAATCCTGAGACAAATTGTGGTCCTCTGTCAAAAATTGTGTTTGTGGGGAGAATGTTAAGGAAGATAACTTTGAGCGCCAGGTTCTCCCCTTTCTGTTTTGTCTGTAGAAGCCTATTAGGGGGTTGAGATGGACTATCCTGTAGAATCTGTCAATGATAGTTAGAATTACAGTGTAACCAATAAAAAAATTACCAAACCTGTGACAAAGTCCATGGCTAGGTGGGACAAAGGGCATGATGGGTTAGGAAGAAGGCACAACAATTCAGAGGGTGGTCGACATGAGAACTTAGCTTTGTTGCTAATTTAAAGAAGAGGTCAAGCCAACTTAACTCCCAGCAGATGCTGACCTGTTATATCCCATTTTCACTCAGCACTTGATAATGTCCTGGATAAGAAAGTACAGGAGTAAATATGACTGGGGCTAAGGACAGCTCCAACCCCTGTGTCAGAAACATTGATCCCAACCATGAACTGTTTTTTCTGTTTCTGGGGAGCAGAGAACATGAGTAGATGTGAACAGATGTTTCAACTTGGAAAAAAACTTTTTCAGCCTCATTCAAGGAAAACTGAATCTAAGTTGAGATTGGATAATTGGAACAGTAACTTGATTGTAGTTGAGGGTGAAAGTAGTAAGCAAATTCAAGAAACCTCTGTAGCCATTTAAATTGAGAAGTGGGAAATTCAGAAACTGCAGCGGCCTTTAAGGGATCTATCTTAATCTGGTTGGGTGAGATAATAAAATCAAGAAAAGAGGTTTAGTGATGTGGAACTCACCTCTGTGGTAAGTGAGTAAAATAGGTTTACAAACCTGGGGGCTTGACTTGTTTCAGTGGTCTGTGTTAGAAAAAAGGTTTCGGTAACATGGAGAACATGGGTAAACTAAATCATGGGTGAGGCTTCAAATGCTGGTCAGGGAACAGATACGTCAGAACTGTGTAGCAGATGCACACAGGCAAATCTGAGGTAGAGGCGAGCATCCAGATCTGAGAGACAGAATCTTGCTTGTTTTCCAGGCAGGAAAGAGGCGAGAATGTATGACAGGGGCAAGGTAAAAAACAAGAGATCCTTGAAACAGAACAAGGGCATGAACGGTTAGGTGGGTAAGGAAGGATTGTTGGATATCTACCCACAAAAACACTTTCAGGAATCTGGCACTGGCGGTTTAGCAATAGCTGTATTTATCTGCAAAGGAGCAGGTGCATGTCATAAGCCTGATTGCACAGCAGCAAAACATTGAACGAGTGGCACAGATAGGCTTGATTGGGAGCAGATCAGAGAAGACGGCCTGAATTGTAACCCAACAAAATATTTCGTAAAAAGAGAAAAAAATTCTCATCATGCATTGAATAATCTTGATGGTGTTGTGTTTGAGGTGATTAATTGTGTGAAAGAAATTACTTTCTCAGTATTATTCTTAATGAACATATGAACAACAAAAACAGTAGTAGCTTCTGGAGTTTCAAAACCAACTGCATTTCTGTACTATATAAAATGAAATACTGAGAATATATGAAGTTTTGTTTACTTTATGTGATTTACTGATTCTTCCCTATTTGATGTAGTGGGTAGGCATTTGGGGTTATTCTACAATTTATACTGATTCTTTATATTTCTCAAATAGGGATTGTAAAAAATATTTGAAGAAAACACATGAATACCCCAAAAGTATTTGAGTTAGTACATATGTAAAGCTTTGGGGAAAATACCTTTAAAGCCATGCTGTTGTATCTTCAATGAAAGAGTCAATGTAAGGTTCTATCTTTTATTGACTCAGGACTGAATAAACGTTTTTTTTTCAGAATTTTATTTAATTAATACTATATTACATATCAGTTTATTTCATTTATAAATTATGTTTTTATTTTTATGGGCGTGTAACAGGAAACCACTTAAAATACATAGAAATTATCAGTTGTACACAAAAATTTTGAAATACCTTTGCAAGGTGAAATACTTTCACCCGGAAGAAATTATCCTCTAAAAACCTTGTTGGATATAGATACAGATAGATAACTATTTTTGGATGTATTATGGAGGGCATCTGTTGTGGCTTGGTTATTTATTCCTTTTTAAAATCTGAAACAAGTTGTAGTTTGTAATCATTTTCGCATTTTTCTTTATGCTTTCTCACCTTTTATGTTCTGCTTTACAAAAATAAAAATATAAAATAAAACAAAAGTAAGCTTATGGTAGCAATGGGATGTAGGGAGATAAATGAGAACAGAGGGTAGCCGATATTACTGCAGTTTTTGCTGTAAGGGTGGTGGAGCCTTTATGTCTGCTTCATGGCTCTGTGAGCACAGACACAACTATTGTGTTTACAAGGCTGACTTGCTCTTACTGGTAAACATTGAGGTGGGGTCAAGTTAAAGTGGGAGGAAGAAAATGAGGGGGGTTAGGGGGAGTAAATATTTGTTCTTATCCCTCATATTTATGGTTAACCAGACTTAGAAATGCTCTTTGATTTTTGTAATTACAGAGTTAGTGGTAGTGTCAGCCTCAGAGAAAACATGGCCTCAGAGACCTCAGAGAGGAGGGCTTTCTGTAGACAATACAGAAAGGGCCTTGAAGTATTAGAAGCTCAGGAGTGGCACATGCAAGACAGTGGCATGTTTGATTAATGGAAGAACACAGTTACAATAGGCCAGACCAAGGCAAGGATTTTGTTGCACTTCTTGCTCTTTTATTTTTTGCCTGGAAAGGAATCTTTAAAGCCATAGTTTGGTTTTAAATATGTTAATGCTAGCAGTGACAGAATAATTTTTATGCAAAGGGTAACCATGGGTAACCACATTTCTATTCAGTTTTTCCAACCTAGTGTTTAAAGAGCATGCTTCTTTAAGTATAGGTGCATTACACAAGTTTAAAAAGTAAGAATATATATA